>CM053027.1:57013900-57167044 GCA_028564925.1 Lithobates sylvaticus | reverse complement strand
CATTGTGGTTTGATTTTTACAAAGTTGTACATTCCAAAATGGCCACTTTCAGGTTCGTCTGTGCATTCGATCGTACTCAGCCTCAATCTTTCTGCCACTGTCATGGTCGTGTGTGTGTCCATTCGATCGTACGCAACCTCGATCGTTCGGCCACTTATAATACGATGTTTGGTGTTTTTTTGGGGGAAAGGAAGTTTGTTCTCACTAGAAATGTCATCAAGAATGTAAAGCCAATTTATTCAATGTAAAGGAGAGGTCACCCAGTAGCTGTTTACCCATCTGGACTCTAGAGCACTAGTGCTGGGACACCCAAACCCCCTTTTTATTAGGCTTTTCCACACATGTGCTCCAGTGGATACTAGAGGGGTGTCTCCATCACACAAACTTCTTACAAAAAGCTAGTCAGTTTAGCACCTTTACAAAGTGACTACATTCATGTAGTTGGCATTTGTAACTGGCCAAACTAAAATAGTGTCCGTCACTTTCAAGCAATGTTTGTCATTTCCTATTTCTGCCCTCAATAGATTGTGTTGCTAAATATTCCTTTTGTACATTCTCATAGGGGAGCGAAAACTTGGGCCGTCTGAGGAAACCCCCAAACCAACACCTCCCAAAAAAGGGGAAAGAGCAGAAGCAGAGGAGGAGGAAGGAGAGATCATCGAACTTGGAGAAATTGTCACCACAACAGGTGAGTGTGGGAGAACACAGCTACTGGTAAGCTAATCCATGTTTGGCTGCCTCATTTCCAACACCCCATTTTTGTTTGTTTGTGGTTTTTAGGTGACGTGGATGTTGTGGAAGAAAAATCGCACTTTACCACAGAGAGTGCCCACGTACTGATCGGAGAGATAATGGTCTGCAATAGAGATCTAGATTACATAAAGCAAAACATCAATGATGTTCAACAAAAATTGAAGAACATCATTGATGTTTTAGGAAAAATATGAAAACGCACCAAGTAATTAACACACATTTGTGCCAGCTTCTGAACACTAGGGATGGGCCCGGTGCTCGATGCGAACCCACGTTCGCATCGAGCACCGGGCGTTCGCTCGCTCGGCGAGCCCAGAACAATTTTGGCCGCTCGCATCACGTTCGTGTGATGCGAGCGGCCCCGCAATGCATTGCGGCCGGCGCGGCCGGCGCAGTGCATTGCTGGCTGATGATTGGCCAAGCATGCACTGTGACCCCGCATTCTTGGCCAATCACAGCCCCGGAAACTCGAAGAGCCATAATTGGCTACAGGCAGGACGCCTGTAGCCAATTACAGCTCAGGGGCTGTAGTACACGCCCCCCCTATAAAAGGCCGCCACGCCGTCTGCGCCGGTCACATGCTGTTCCGGCGCAGATAGAGCAGGCTAGATCTGTGACACTCTGCTGGATTTAGTTAGTTAGAGAGATTTACTTAGAGAGATCGAGTTAGATAGATTCATTCATTTAGATTGATTTAGAAAGAGGGGCTTGTAGTGTGCTCGTGGCAGGCAGGCAGAGCTCCTATATTTTGTTCCCAGAAGCACCTATAGGACTTGTAGTGTGTTCGTGGCAGGCAGGCAGAGCTCCTATATTTTGTTCCCAGAAGCACCTATAGGACTTGTAGTGTGTTCGTGGCAGGCAGGCAGAGCTCCTATATTTTGTTCCCAGAAGCACCTATAGGACTTGTAGTGTGTTCGTGGCAGGCAGGCAGAGCTCCTATATTTTGTTCCCAGAAGCACCTATAGGACTTGTAGTGTGTTCGTGGCAGGCAGGCAGAGCTCCTATATTTTGTTCCCAGAAGCACCTATAGGACTTGTAGTGTGTTCGTGGCAGGCAGGCAGAGCTCCTATATTTTGTTCCCAGAAGCACCTATAGGACTTGTAGTGTGTTCGTGGCAGGCAGGCAGAGCTCCTATATTTTGTTCCCAGAAGCACCTATAGGACTTGAAGTGTGTTAGTCCCATCACACAGGCCTACATTTTCTTCCCAGAAGCACCTATAGGACTTGAAGTGTGTTAGTCCCATCACACAGAGATCATATATTTTGTTCCCAGAAGCACCTATAGGACTTGAAGTGTGTTAGTCCCATCACTAAGGATGAGCCCGGTGTTCGATTCGAACCCATGTTCGAATCGAGCACCGGGTGTTCGCTCGCTCGGCGAGCCCAGAACTATTGGGGCCGCTCGCATCAAATTCGTGTGATGCGAGCGGCCCCGCAATGCATTGCGGCCCGCGCAGTGCAATGCTGGCTGATGATTGGCCAAGCATGCACTGTGACCCCGCATGCTTGGCCAATCACAGCGCCGGCAGCGAGGAGAGCCATAATTGGCTACAGGCAGGATGCCTGTAGCCAATTATAGCTCAGGGGCTTTAGTACACGCCCCACGGTATAAGAGGCCGCCGCGCCGGCGGCCTCGCATATTATGTTTCAGACAGTGTCAGCGTGTCAGTGTGCTGCTGACTGCTGACAACAATATGTGCTTTATTTCTGGGGATATGTGTGTGCATGCTGTTAGAACAGCATTGCAGTATCACATCTGGGGGGTGTCTATAGGTGGCCTGTGAAGGGGGGCAGGTTTCCTGTGCTTAGAACTTTCCCTGCAAAAAAGTGTCATTTTTGCAGGAAGAAAGCTATTTAAATCACTCGCGGCTAATGAATTGATGGCTCCTGTAACACAGAGAGCTGTCATTCATTAATAAAAAACAAAAAAAAAAGCGTAGGGGTCCCCCCAAATTCAATAACCAGGCCCTTCAGGTCTGGGATGGATATTAAGGGGGATCCCAGCCAAAAAAAAAAAAAAAAAAATGGCGTAGGGTCCCCCTCAAAATCCATACCAGACCCTTGAGGTCTGGTATGGATTTTAAGGGGAACCCTAGCCAAAAAAAAATGGCGTGGGGTCCCCCTCAAAATCCATACCAGACCCTTATCCGAGCACGCAACCTGGCAGGCCGCAGGAAAAGAGGGGGGGACGAGAGCGGCCCCCCCTCTCGCCTGAACCGTACCAGGCCACATGCCCTCAACATTGGGAGGATGCTTTGGGGGTCTAAGACCCCTAAAGCACCTTGTCCCCATGTTGATGAGGACAAGGGCCTCTTCCCCACAACCCTGGCCGGTGGTTGTGGGGGTCTGCGGGCGGGGGGCTTATCGGAATCTGGAAGCCCCCTTTAACAAGGGGACCCCCAGATCCCGCCCCCCCCCCCTGTGTGAAATGGTAAGGGGGTACAAAAGTACCCCTACCATTTCACCAAAAAAGTGGCAAAAATGGTAAAAATGACAGGAGACAGTCTTTGACAATTCCTTTATTAAAATCTTCTTTCTTCTTTCTTCATCCTTCGGTTTCTTCATCTTCTCCTTCCTTCATCTTCTTCCATCTTCTTCTTCCATTGTCTTCTTCCTCCGATCCGCTTCTTCTTGCGCTGGTCTTCTCGTCCTTCTCGTCCGGCACCTTCTTCCGTCGGCGTCGGCGTCGGTGTCGGTGTCTCTGTCTCTTCTTGGGCCGCTCCGCGCAATGGGAGGCTCCCGCTGTGTGAGGCTCCGCTCCGTCTGACAGGTCTTTTATAATGGAGGGCACCTGGTGACCCCGCCCCCTCTGACGCACAGGGACGTCATGGGGAATTCCATGATGGCTTTCCCCATGACGTCAGAGGGGGGCGGGGTCACCAGGTGCCCTCCGTTTTAAAAGACCTGTCAGATGGAGCGGAGCCTCACACAGCGGGAGCCTCCCATTGCGCGGAGCGGCCCAAGAAGACACCGACACCGACGCCGATGCCGACGGAAGAAGATGCCGGACGAGAAGGACGAGAAGACCAGCGAGAGAAGAAGCGGATCGGAGGAAGAAGAAAATGGAAGAAGAAGATGGAAGAAGATGAAGGAAGGAGAAGATGAAGAAACCGAAGGATGAAGAAAGAAGAAAGAAGATTTTAATAAAGGAATTGTCAAAGACTGTCTCCTGTCATTTTTACAATTTTTGCCACTTTTTTGGTGAAATGGTAGGGGTACAAAAGTACCCCCTTACCATTTCACACAGGGGGGGGGCCGGGATCTGGGGGTCCCCTTGTTAAAGGGGGCTTCCAGATTCCGATAAGCCCCCCGCCCGCAGACCCCCACAACCACCGGCCAGGGTTGTGGGGAAGAGGCCCTTGTCCTCATCAACATGGGGACAAGGTGCTTTAGGGGTCTTAGACCCCCAAAGCATCCTCCCAATGTTGAGGGCATGTGGCCTGGTACGGTTCAGGCGAGAGGGGGGGGCGCTCTCGTCCCCCCCTCTTTTCCTGCGGCCTGCCAGGTTGCGTGCTCGGATAAGGGTCTGGTATGGATTTTGAGGGGGACCCCACGCCATTTTTTTTGGCTAGGGTTCCCCTTAAAATCCATACCAGACCTCAAGGGTCTGGTATGGATTTTGAGGGGGACCCTATGCCATTTTTTTTTTTTTTTTTTTTGGCTGGGATCCCCCTTAATATCCATCCCAGACCTGAAGGGCCTGGTTATTGAATTTGGGGGGACCCCTACGCTTTTTTTTTTTTTTTTTCATTTTTTTTTATTTTTTATCAATGACTTTTTTTTATGAATGAGTCATTGTTCTCTGTGTTACGGGAGCCGTGAATTAACATTAGCCGCGAGTGATTTTAAATAGCTTTTTTACTTTCAAAAATTACACTTTGCGCAGAGACAGTTCTAAACACGGGAAACATGCGCCCCTTTACAGGCATACTATAGACACCCCCCCAGGTACGAAATTTAAAGGAATATTACACTTTTATTGTTTCAATTTAAGCATTATTAAAATCACTGCTCCTGAAAAAACGGCCGTTTTTAAAAAAAAAAATTTGCATTGATACATGTCCCCTGGGGCAGGACCCAGGTCCCCAAACACTTTTTATGACATTAACATGCATATTAGCCTTTAAAATGAGCACTTTTAATTTCGAACGTTCGCATCCATTATAACTAATAGGGTTCTAAAGCTCGCACGGACTTTAGGTCCGTTCGCGGGTTCTGGTGCGAGCCGAACGGGGGGGGTGTTCGGCTCATCCCTACCCATCACACAGACCTATATTTCCTTCCCAGAAGCACCTATAGGACTTGAAGTGTGTTAGTCCCATCACACAGAGATCATATATTTTGTTCCCAGAAGCACCTATAGGACTTGAAGTGTGTTAGTCCCATCACACAGAGATCATATATTTTGTTCCCAGAAGCACCTATAGGACTTGAAGTGTGTTAGTCCCATCACACAGACCTATATTTCCTTCCCAGAAGCACCTATAGGACTTGAAGTGTGTTAGTCCCATCACACAGAGATCATATATTTTGTTCCCAGAAGCACCTATAGGACTTGAAGTGTGTTAGTCCCATCACACAGACCTACATTTTCTTCCCAGAAGCACCTATAGGACTTGAAGTGTGTTAGTCCCATCACACAGAGATCATATATTTTGTTCCCAGAAGCACCTATAGGACTTGAAGTGTGTTAGTCCCATCACACAGACCTATATTTCCTTCCCAGAAGCACCTATAGGACTTGAAGTGTGTTAGTCCCATCACACAGAGATCATATATTTTGTTCCCAGAAGCACCTATAGGACTTGAAGTGTGTTAGTCCCATCACACAGACCTATATTTCCTTCCCAAGAAGCACCTATAGGACTTGAAGTGTGTTAGTCCCATCACACAGAGATCATATATTTTGTTCCCAGAAGCACCTATAGGACTTGAAGTGTGTTAGTCCCATCACACAGACCTATATTTCCTTCCCAGAAGCACCTATAGGACTTGAAGTGTGTTAGTCCCATCACACAGAGATCATATATTTTGTTCCCAGAAGCACCTATAGGACTTGAAGTGTGTTAGTCCCATCACACAGAGATCATATATTTTGTTCCCAGAAGCACCTATAGGACTTGAAGTGTGTTAGTCCCATCACACAGACCTATATTTCCTTCCCAGAAGCACCTATAGGACTTGAAGTGTGTTAGTCCCATCACACAGAGATCATATATTTTGTTCCCAGAAGCACCTATAGGACTTGAAGTGTGTTAGTCCCATCACACAGAGATCATATATTTTGTTCCCAAAAGCACCTATAGGACTTGAAGTGTGTTAGTCCCATCACACAGACCTATATTTCCTTCCAGAAGCACCTATAGGACTTGAAGTGTGTTAGTCCCATCACACAGAGATCATATATTTTGTTCCCAGAAGCACCTATAGGACTTGAAGTGTGTTAGTCCCATCACACAGACCTACATTTTCTTCCCAGAAGCACCTATAGGACTTGAAGTGTGTTAGTCCCATCACACAGACCTACATTTTCTTCTCAGAAGCACCCATAGGACTTGAAGTGTGTTAGTCCCATCACACAGACCTATATTTTCTTCCCAGAAGCACCTATAGGACTTGAAGTGTGTTAGTCCCATCACACAGAGATCATATATTTTGTTCCCAGAAGCACCTATAGGACTTGAAGTGTGTTAGTCCCATCACACAGACCTACATTTTCTTCCCAGAAGCACCCATAGGACTTGAAGTGTGTTAGTCCCATCACACAGACCTATATTTTCTTCCCAGAAGCACCCATAGGACTTGAAGTGTGTTAGTCCCATCACACAGAGCTCCTCTATTTTCTTTGCAGAAGCACCCACAGGACTTCTAGTGTGTTAGTGGCATCACACAGAGCTCCTATATTTTCTTCTCAGCAGCACCCACAGGACTTCTAGTGTGTTAGTGGCATCACACAGAGCTCCTCTATTTTCTTTGCAGAAGCACCCACAGGACTTCTAGTGTGTTAGTGGCATCACACAGAGCTCCTCTATTTTCTTTGCAGACGCACCCATAGGACTTCTAGTGTGTTAGTGGCATCACGCAGAGCTCCTATATTTTCTTCTCAGCAGCACCCACAGGACTTCTAATGTGTTAGTGGCATCACACAGAGCTCCTCTATTTTCTTTGTAGAAGCACCCACAGGACTTCTAGTGTGTTAGTGGCATCACACAGAGCTCCTCTATTTTCTTTGCAGAAGCACCCATAGGACTTCTAGTGTGTTAGTGGCATCACGCAGAGCTCCTATATTTTCTTCTCAGCAGCACCCACAGGACTTCTAGTGTGTTAGTGGCATCACACAGAGCTCCTCTATTTTCTTTGCAGAAGCACCCACAGGACTTCTAGTGTGTTAGTGGCATCACACAGAGCTCCTCTATTTTCTTTGCAGAAGCACCCATAGGACTTCTAGTGTGTTAGTGGCATCACACAGAGCTCCTATATTTTCTTCTCAGCAGCACCCACAGGACTTCTAGTGTGTTAGTGGCATCACACAGAGCTCCTCTATTTTCTTTGCAGAAGCACCCATAAGACTTCTAGTGTGTTAGTGGCATCACACAGAGCTCCTATATTTTCTTCTCAGCAGCACCCACAGGACTTCTAGTGTGTTAGTGGCATCACACAGAGCTCCTCTATTTTCTTTGCAGAAGCACCCATAGGACTTCTAGTGTGTTAGTGGCATCACACAGAGCTCCTCTATTTTCTTTGCAGAAGCACCCACAGGACTTCTAGTGTGTTAGTGGCATCACACAGAGCTCCTCTATTTTCTTTGCAGAAGCACCCACAGGACTTCTAGTGTGTTAGTGGCATCACACAGAGCTCCTCTATTTTCTTTGCAGAAGCACCCACAGGACTTCTAGTGTGTTAGTGGCATCACACAGAGCTCCTCTATTTTCTTTGCAGAAGCACCCATAGGACTTCTAGTGTGTTAGTGGCATCACACAGAGCTCCTCTATTTTCTTTGCAGAAGCACCCATAGGACTTCTAGTGTGTTAGTGGCATCACACAGAGCTCCTATATTTTCTTCTCAGCAGCACCCACAGGACTTCTAGTGTGTTAGTGGCATCACACAGAGCTCCTCTATTTTCTTTGCAGAAGCACCCATAGGACTTCTAGTGTGTTAGTGGCATCACACAGAGCTCCTATATTTTCTTCTCAGCAGCACCCACAGGACTTCTAGTGTGTTAGTGGCATCACACAGAGCTCCTCTATTTTCTTTGTAGAAGCACCCACAGGACTTCTAGTGTGTTAGTGGCATCACACAGAGCTCCTCTATTTTCTTTGCAGAAGCACCCATAGGACTTCTAGTGTGTTAGTGGCATCACACAGAGCTCCTATATTTTCTTCTCAGCAGCACCCACAGGACTACCGACTACAATTGCTGGAAGACCGCCAAGGGGAGGCAGAGCGTGCAGAGCCAAGAACACAGGGCAGGCAGGCTCTGTTTCTAGTGGACGTGGCCGTGGACGTGGACGTGGTCGTGCATCGTCATCAGCACGTGGCCATGGGACACGCGCGTCTTTGTTTTCGGCAGCTGGACATGTGGAGCCGCATCATGCTGAAGGCTTGGTAGAATGGATGACCAAGCCCTCCTCATCCTCCTCATCCTCTCTCACCCAGGCTCAGGGTACTGACAGAGCATCATCAGCCACCCCTTCCCTAGACCCACCATGTCCTCCTGAGGAGTCCCCCGAACTCTTTGAGCACAGTGTTGGGTACATGCTCCAGGAGGATGCCCAACGATTCGAAGGCTCGGATGATGATACCCAGCTTGAGGAATCTGGCAGTACTGTTCCACCAGCTGCAGCTTACTGCCAGGTTTGCTCTAGTGGTGAAGAGGGAGGGGATGATGAGGTCACTGACTCCACGTGGGTGTCTGAAGGGAGAGAGGATGAGGAGGAGGACGAGGAGGAGGAGGATGCGGCGTCACATGTCCAACGAGGCAGGATGCCCCCTGGAGGCCAGGTAGAGGCCAGCACAGCAACTGTACAACACCGCAGAGCTCCGCCTGTGCAGGGCGCTGCCTCTGCACGTTATCAGAAAAGTTCTTTGGTGTGGGCCTTTTTTGAGACGAGTGCAGCAGATCGCACCACTGCTATTTGCAATATTTGTCTCAAGCGTATCTCGCGTGGCCAAAACATCAGCCGCTTGGGCACCACAAGCATGACCAGACATATGGCGACCTGCCATGCAGCTCGTTGGCAGGCACACATAAAAGACCCACACCAAAGAACTAAGCGGACCTCTCCTTGCTCCTCCTCAGCTGGGATCTCCATCCCCACTACACCTTCAGTCCTCTCTGAAAGCTGCTCTGAGAGTGGGGGGACTGAAGGTGTAGAATTAGGTGTGTCACAACCAAGTACTTGCAGTACACCGACGTCCGATTGCAGCAGGCAAATTTCCCTGCCCCAGCTGCTGGACCGTAGAAAGAAGTACACTCCCAGCCATCCACATGCCCAGCGGTTGAATGCTAGCCTGGCTAAATTGCTAGCACTTCAACTGCTGCCTTTTCAGTTGGTAGACTCGGCCCCCTTCCGTGAGTTTGTTCAATGTGCGGTTCCTCAGTGGCAGGTTCCCAAACGCCACTTTTTCTCACGGAAGGCGATTCCGTCTCTCTACCGGCATGTGGAGGGCAATGTCCATGCCTCGCTGGACAGGGCGGTCAGCGGTAAGGTGCATATTACCGCTGACTCATGGTCCAGCAGGCATGGACAGGGACGGTACCTTTCTTTCACGGCCCATTGGGTCACTCTATTGGCAGCTGGGAGGGATGCAGGACAAGGTGCAGTAGTGTTGGAGGTTGTTCCGCCACCACGCCTCCAAAACGCTACTACTGCTACTGGTTGTGACACACCTCTCTCCTCCACCCCCCTCCTCTTCTTCTTCCTCCAGTGCTCTGTCCTTGGAACCAGCGGTGCTCCGTAGGCGTACAAGGGGCTACGCAAGTACGCAGGCAAAAAGATGCCATGCCGTGCTTGCGCTGGTGTGTTTGGGGGACAGGAGCCACACTGGGCCAGAGGTTCTGGCAGCTCTGCAGGGGCAGGCCGAGAGGTGGTTGACGCCACGTCAGCTTAAGCCAGGAATGGTCGTTTCTGACAATGGCACCAACCTCCTCTCCGCCCTGCGACAGGGGCAGCTCACCCATGTGCCCTGCATGGCTCACGTCCTCAACCTGGTGGTGCAGCGGTTCTTGGGCAGGTTCCCAGGCTTACAGGATGTCCTGAGGCAGGCCAGGAAAGTCTGTGTGCATTTCCGCCGATCTTATAATGCCAGTGCTCGGCTGACTGAGCTGCAAAAGGAGCTGAACCTGCCCAAGAACCGCCTAATATGTGACATGCCCACCAGGTGGAACTCAACGTTGGCCATGCTGCAGCGACTGCACACGCAGCAGAGGGCCATCAATGAGTACCTTTGCGACTACGGCACCAGGACAGGGTCAGGGGAGCTTGGTTTTTTTTCCCCACGTCAGTGGAGCATGATCAGGGATGCATGCACTGTCCTCTCACCATTTGAGGAGGCCACGAGGATGGTGAGCAGTGACAGTGCATGCATCAGTGACACTGTCCCTCTTGTCCACCTGTTGGAGCATACGCTGCGTGGGATAATGGACAGGGCACTTGAGGCAGAACAGAGGCAGGAAGAGGAGGACTTCCTTGCCTCTCAAGGCCCCCTTTATCCGGACAGTGTTCCTTCTGTCCCACCCATCACACAGGAAGAGGATGAGGAGGAGGAGGAGGAGGAGGATTGTGTGAGCATGGAGGTGGAGCCTGGCACTCAGCATCAGCAGCAGCAGTCTTTTAGGGATGATGTACAGTCCCAACAAACCAGTGGACTTGTACGTGGCTGGGAGGAGGTGGCTGGCGATCATGTCATCCTCAGTGACCCAGAAGACTCCGGACCGAATGCCTCAGCTAACCTACGCTGCATGGCCTCCCTGATCCTGCAAAGCCTGCGGAAGGATCCTCGTGTTCTTCGGATCAAGGAGAGGGACCATTACTGGCTGGCCACTCTCCTTGATCCGCGGTACAAGGGTAAGGTTGCGGACCTTATCTTGCCGTCGCAGAGGGAGCAGAGGATGAGACATCTCAGGGAGGCCTTGCAGAAAGGTCTGTGCAACGCGTTCCCAGAAACTGGGAGGCTACAAACTCCTGGTCCTGGGCGACGAGTTGCTGAGGCTTCGGTCAGTGGCAGAAGGAGCGGTGGGGAAGGTGGACGTCTGACCGATGCGTTCAGACAATTTTTTAGTCCGCAGCCCCAAGGTATGATCGGTTCCAGCAACCATCGCCAGCGTCTGATATACATGGTGCAGGAATACCTTGGGGCAAGGTCAGACTTGGACACCTTTCCCACCGAAAATCCTCTGGCTTACTGGGTCCTGAGGATGGATCACTGGCCAGAGCTTGCACAGTATGCAATTGAGCTACTGGCCTGTCCTGCCTCCAGCGTTCTTTCCGAACGCACATTCAGTGCTGCTGGAGGATTTGTGACTGATCATAGGGTGCGCCTGTCCACCGCCTCGGTTGATCGACTGACCTTCATCAAAATGAATCAGTCTTGGATCACCACCAGCTACCAGGCACCTGAGGCGGATATAACCGAATAATTTTTAATGTCACATCCCTTCAAGACTGCCTATGCTGATGCTGAGTGACTGTCCTCTTATGTTCACTGACTATCCTCTTCCTCCTCCTCAATGATCCATGCCACCACACCAGTGCCTAAGGCACAATTTTTCAGCCCCTGTTTAACAGGGGCGTGTACATACAATTTTTATAAAAAAATGCTTCGCAACACGTGTGACTGCTGTGCTCCAAGTACAGTATCTGTGAGGGGTTGCAGTGTTGTGGCACCAGCACCAGTGCCTAAGGCACAATTTTTCAGCCCTGTTTAACAGGGGCGGGTACTTACAATTTTTTAAAAAAATGCTTCGCAACACATGTGACTGCTGTGCTCCAAGTACAGTATCTGTGAGGGGTTGCAGTGTTGTGGCACCAGCACCAGTGCCTAAGGCACAATTTTTCAGCCCCTGTTTAACAGGGGCGTGTACTTACAATTTTTTAAAAAAATGCTTCGCAACACGTGTGACTGCTGTGCTCCAAGTACAGTATCTGTGAGGGGTTGCAGTGTTGTGGCACCAGCACCAGTGCCTAAGGCACAATTTTTCAGCCCCTGTTTAACAGGGGCGTGTACTTACAATTTTTAAAAAAAATGCTTCGCAACACGTGTGACTGCTGTGCTCCAAGTACAGTATCTGTGAGGGGTTGCAGTGTTGTGGCACCAGCACCAGTGCCTAAGGCACAATTTTTCAGCCCCTGTTTAACAGGGGCGGGTACTTACAATTTTTTAAAAAAATGCTTCGCAACACGTGTGACTGCTGTGCTCCAAGTACAGTATCTGTGAGGGCCGGGTTGCAGTGTTGTGGCACCAGCACCAGTGCCTAAGGCACAATTTTTCAGCCCCTGTTTAACAGGGGCGTGTACTTACAATTTTTTAAAAAAATGCTTCGCAACACGTGTGACTGCTGTGCTCCAAGTACAGTCTCTGTGAGGGGTTGCAGTGTTGTGGCACCAGCACCAGTGCCTAAGGCACAATTTTTCAGCCCCTGTTTAACAGGGGCGGGTAATTACAAATCTTGATCTAATAGTTCACAGCAGGGCCCATTCCTGCGCCCACCAAGAGTAACTATGAGGGCCTGCAGTCTTGTGGCAACACCGTCCACCACCACCGCCAAAGGCCCAATTTTTCTGCCCTGTTCATCAGGTGCTTGCAATTACAAATCTTGATCTAATAACTCACAGCAGGGCCCATTCCTGCGCCCACCAAGAGTAACTATGAGGGCCTACAGTCTTGTGGCAACACCGTCCACCACCACCGCCAAAGGCCCAATTTTTCTGCCCTGTTCATCAGGTGCTTGCAATTACAAATCTTGATCTAATAACTCACAGCAGGGCCCATTCCTGCGCCCACCAAGAGTAACTGTGAGAGCTTACAGTCTTGTGGCAACACCGTCCACCACCACCACCACCCCCAATTTTTCTGCCCTGTTCAACAGGTGCATGCAATTACAAATCTTGATCTATTAACTCATAGCAGGGCCCATTCCTGTGCCCACCAGTCTTGTGGCTACACCAACATCTAATAGGGCAAATTTCTGCAGAGTATATACGCCAGGGCCCTACTTTCAAACATCCAACTTACAAACGACTCCTACTTGCAAATGGAAAGAGAAAACAGGAAGTGAGAGGAAATCTACCCCTAGGAAGGGAAATTCTATCCTGTTAGATTTAATTTGGGAAAAAGGTATCTCCTCTCTACTGATACTTTATCACCAATCCTTGTTTCAATTAAAACCCCACTTTTCCAAAAAACATTTGTCATTGGGACGGAAAGTGAGGTGACATGTTCTGAACAGATGTGCAAAGACAGCAAATGTTACAGGGGTGATAACCCCTCCCTATGTTCTCCAAAAAGCTTAAAAATAGATTTTTTTGGGATGGAGCTACACTTCATAATGTACCTGTTCAGATTCTACTTAAGAACAAACCTAAAGCCGCAAGTGGTTTTAAATGGCTTCTTTTTTTCCTTTACAAATGTCATTTTGTGCAAGGACAGTTCTAAACACGGGAAACACATGCCACTTTACAGGCATACTTTAGACACCCCCCAGGTACCATATTTAAAGGAAAATTTCACTTTTTTTTTTTCACTTTATGCATCATTAAAATGACTGCTCCCGAAAAAACGTTAGTTTTTAAAAGTTCTTTTTGCATTGATATATGTCCCCTGGGGCAGGACCCGGGTCCCCAAACCTGTTTTATGACATTAACATGCATATTGGCCGTTGTAATTAGCACTTTTGATTTCGAACGTTCGCGTCCATTATAACGTATAGGGTTCGAAAATTCGCGCGAACTTTCGGTCGGTTCGAAGGTTCTGGTGCGAACCGAACCCGGGGGTGTTCGGCTCATCCCTACTGAACACATTTGCAACTTAAAAACTGTGTGAAATTTGGAACATGCACACATTGTGTCCACATGTGCTAGCTCCCATCATGGTGGATGAATGCCAACGTTTTTTTGGGGGTGCAAACACTTTACGAACTACGAAAGTGGTTGTGGTGAAGGGGTTGCACCCCCAAAAAACGTCCATTCATCCCCATGATGGAAAATGGCACTTTTGAAGCTTCTAGGCATGTGTTTTACCATCTAATGACCATTTTCAGACCCAAATTGTGTGCATGTTCGAAATTTCCACTTTTCGGGGGTGACCCCCCCATGTGATGAAGGCAAGATCAAACACACTTTGAACATATAGTCATGTCTGATCTTGTCTTCACTTTACAAAGTTGAACTTTCCTAGTTCATAGGTTCTGTTTAGCTCCATGCCTGGTTTTACCAATTGCGGAATGTTTGTAAACAATGTTGTAAATAACCAAGATGTTGTCAGTTTTGGCGTGAAGATTGTAAACGCACTTGTGAATGTTTTCCTAGTAAACTTTTTTATTTTTCTAAATGTGTGGCTTCCTTATTTAAAAAACACAATGCATTATGTATGTCAAATGGAAAGGATATGGGGGGCAATGGGTGTTATTTACTAAAGGCAAATCCACTTTGCACTGCAATTTTCTTTCCCAGGGAACTTTTTCAATGCACTTGTAGAGCATAGCGGATTTGACTTATGTAAATGACACCCACAGTGCTTTGTACGAAAACACGGAGCACAGCATTTTTGAGAATACACACATGTCAGACCTGGTGATGAAAAGGAGTATTTTGGCTGTCAGTTATGCAGGACAAACCTTCTCTAGACCAAAGATTAGACATGTGCATTTCGTTATGTTCCGAATCGAAATTCGGACGAATTTTTCATTATTCGGACATACGGATGCATCCGAATAACCGAATTACAATACTATCGAATTTTACCGAATCAGAATTTTTTTCGAATCGAAAAATCGCGGACGAAATTTGAAATATCTCAGGGTCACTTAGTGATAGAAACCCCAAATTTGGATATGTTATAGTGCTAGTTCTACTGTGTTTGCATACCAAATTTGGGGTTTCTAGCTACAAGTGGCCCCGAGATATGTGGCCCAAAGTCGGGTCGAAAAATGTCATTCTCTGCTGCAGAAAAGTGCTTGACATTTTGTGACCCGACTTTGGGGCCACATATCTCGGGGCCACTTATAGCTAGAAACCCCAAATTTGGTATGCAAACACAGTAGAACTAGCACTATAACATTTCTATCACTAAGTGACCCTGAGATATTTCAAATTTCGTCCGCGATTTTTCGATTCGAAAAAAATTCTGATTCGGTAAATCTGCATTAGAAACTATTTCAACTGCATTAGAAACTATTTCAACCAGATTTGAAAATATTTCAACTGCATTAGAAACTATTTCAACCAGATTTGAAAATATTTAATCTGCATTAGAAACTATTTCAACTGCATTAGAAACTATTTCAACCAGATTTGAAAATATTTCATCTGCATTAGAAACAATTTCTATCACCAAGTAACCCCGAGATACGTGGACCCAAAGTCGGGTCGCAAAATATTTTCGAATTCGGTTGAAAAAATTTCAAATGCAGTTGAAAAAATTTCAAATGCAGTTGAAAAAATTTCAAATGCAGTTGAAAAAATTTCAAATGCAGTTGAAAAAATTTCAAATGCAGTTGAAATCATTTCAAATCATGTTGATACTATTTCAAGCGGATTCGAAAATATTTTGCGACCCAACTTTGAAAAAAAAAATGAAATTGATTCTAACAGTCTGCAGAAGATCTGCAAAAAAAAAAGAAGTGAAATGGCTGTTAATAGTCTACAGGAGATCTGCTATTAAATTATATATTTTTTTCTATTCTGTTCTAATCTTTTCTATTTGAATTATACATTTTGGAAGATGGTTATTTACTTATATACATCTGTCACATAAAAAAAAAGATGTGAAATGGCTGTCACGGATGTCGATCGCAAGGCAAGTACATATGCTGTATGTCATTGTCCACTTGCCACAACACCTGCCACAAGTGCCAAGACACCTGCCACGTGACCAAGTTGTGGATTGTCCACTTGCCATGTCACCTGCCACAAGTTATGGGGTTCCTAGCACCAAGTGACCCCCAGATATGGGGGATATGTCAAGTACTTTTCTACAGCAGAGAATTACATTTTGTGACCCGACTTTGGGGCCACATATCTCGGGGCCACTTATAGCTAGAAACCCCAAATTTGGTATGCAAACACAGTAGAACTAGCACTATAACATGGGGTTTCTATCACTAAGTGACCCTGAGATATTTCAAATTTCGTCCGCGATTTTTCGATTCGAAAAAAATTCTGATTCGGTAAATCTGCATTAGAAACTATTTCAACCAGATTTGAAAATATTTCAACTGCATTAGAAACTATTTCAACCAGATTTGAAAATATTTAATCTGCATTAGAAACTATTTCAACTGCATTAGAAACTATTTCAACCAGATTTGAAAATATTTCATCTGCATTAGAAACAATTTCTATCACCAAGTAACCCCGAGATACGTGGACCCAAAGTCGGGTCGCAAAATATTTTCGAATTCGGTTGAAAAAATTTCAAATGCAGTTGAAAAAATTTCAAATGCAGTTGAAAAAATTTCAAATGCAGTTGAAAAAATTTCAAATGCAGTTGAAAAAATTTCAAATGCAGTTGAAAAAATTTCAAATGCAGTTGAAATCATTTCAAATCATGTTGATACTATTTCAAGCGGATTCGAAAATATTTTGCGACCCGACTTTGAAAAAAAAAAATGAAATTGATTCTAACAGTCTGCAGAAGATCTGCAAAAAAAAAAAAAAAAAGAAGTGAAATGGCTGTTAATAGTCTACAGGAGATCTGCTATTAAATTATATATTTTTTTCTATTCTGTTCTAATCTTTTCTATTTGAATTATACATTTTGGAAGATGGTTATTTACTTATATACATCTGTCACATAAAAAAAAAGATGTGAAATGGCTGTCACGGATGTCGATCGCAAGGCAAGTACATATGCTGTATGTCATTGTCCACTTGCCACAACACCTGCCACAAGTGCCAAGACACCTGCCACGTGACCAAGTTGTGGATTGTCCACTTGCCATGTCACCTGCCACAAGTTATGGGGTTCCTAGCACCAAGTGACCCCCAGATATGGGGGATATGTCAAGTACTTTTCTACAGCAGAGAATTACATTTTGTGACCCGACTTTGGGGCCACATATCTCGGGGCCACTTATAGCTAGAAACCCCAAATTTGGTATGCAAACAGAGCAGAACTAGCACTACAACCTCTCCAAATTTGGGGTTTATATCACCAAGTGACCCCGAGATACGTGGACCCAAAGTCGGGTCGCAAAATATTTTCGAATTCGGTTGAAATAATTTCAAATGCAGTTGAAATATTTTCAAATGCAGTTGAAATATTTTCAAATGCAGTTGAAATATTTTCAAATGCAGTTGAAATATTTTCAAATGCAGTTGAAATATTTTCAAATGCAGTTGAAATATTTTCAAATCTGGTTGAAATTATTTCAACTGCATTAGAAACTATTTCAACTGCATTAGAAACTATTTCAACCAGATTTGAAAATATTTCAACTGCATTGGAAACTATTTCAACCAGATTTGAAAATATTTCATCTGCATTAGAAACTATTTCAACTGCATTAGAAACTATTTCAACCAGATTCAAAAAAAAAAAGAAGTGAAATGGCTGTTAATAGTCTACAGGAGATCTGCTATTAACCACTTCCCGACCGCCCCCTGTATATATACGTCAGCAGAATGGCACGTACAGGCAGAAGCACGTACCTGTACGTGCCATTCTTCAGGCGGTTGGGGGGTCCGATCGGACCCCCCTCCGCCGGCGGGGACGGTCGGGATGGCTTCAGAAGCGATGCGGGACGAGGTAACGGCCAGTCGTTTCTGGCCACCCCCTCCCGATCGCTCTGGCCAATGGGATTCGTCCGCTTCCTTCCCCTTCCTGTGTAATTGTAAACACAGGCAAGGGGAAGTGATGTCACGCTCCTCGTGTCGGTCTTTCTGACCGGGACGCGGAGCTGTGAAGACATCAGGTTAGTGCACCAACACTACACTGACACCAGGCACACATAGGCACATATTTCACCCCCCTGTCACCCCCCTGTCACCCCCTGATCACCCCCCAGATCACCCCCTGCCCCCCCTGTCACAGTGTCACTGATTGCAGTGATCATTTATTTACTGATCACTGCATTTAGTGTCAGTGTGACTGCAATAACTGTCAGGGCAGTTAGTTTTAGGCCCCTTTAGGTCCAAGGTAGCCCCCTACCCCCCCCCAATAAAGGTTTAACCCCTTGATTGCCCCCTAGGTAACCCTTTCACCCCCTTTTGCCAGTGTCACTAAGCGATCGTTTTTTTGATCGCTCTATTAGTGTCACTGGTGCCGCTAGGTAGCCAGTTTTTTTTTTTAGGTAACCGCCAGGTTTATATAGGATTATAAATAGGTTTATAGGTCAGGTACCCCCATATTACAACCTAAATAAAGGTTTTAACCCCTTGATTGCCCCTAGAGTTAACTCTTTCACCAGTGATCACAGTATAAGTGTCACTGGTGACGCTGGTTAGCCAGTTAGTTATTTAGTTATTTAGGTTCCCCGTCAGGTTTTTATATATCGTCAGGTACCCCCATATATTACCTAATAAAGGTTTTAACCCCCTGATTGCCCCTAGTTAACCCTTTCACCAGTGATCACCGTATAACTGTTACGGGTGACGCTGGTTAGTTAGCTTATTTTTTTATACTGTGAGGGCACCCGCCATTTATTACCCAACTATCGGTTTAACCCCCTGATCGCCCGGCGGGTGATATCAATTAGGTGTTAGGGTCAAATAAGGTCTGCGTCGCCCCAGGTTAGTGCCAGTACCGCAAACACCCACGCGCAAAGCATACACCTCCCTTAGTGGTATAGTATCTGAACAGATCAATATCTGATCTGATCAGATCTATACTAGCGTCCCAGCAGTTTAGGGTTCCAAAAAACGCATTGTTAGCGGGATCAGCCCAGATACCTGCTAGCACCTGCGTTTTCCCCCTCCGCCCAGCCCAGCCCAGCCCACCCAAGTGCAGTATCGATCGATCACTGTCACTTCCAAAACACTAAGCACACATAACTGCAGCGTTCGCAGAGTCAGGCCTGATCCCTGCGATCGCTAACAGTTTTTTTGGTAGCGTTTTGATTCATTCGCCAGCAGCCTAGGAGCTTTTTTTCCTGTGAATCTCACTAGTGTACTACTAAATTTAGAGCCCAAAATGGCAAATCGCAAGTACACTAGTGAACAGGCCTACTTGTTTCTGAGTATGTCAGATAGTGAAGAGGAGGTCACTCATCTGTCAGAATCAGGCTCAGAATACGATCCAGTAGACGACAGTGGCTCCATGACAGATAGCTCTGACGACGAAGGTGAGGTCCCTGCTAAGGTCAGGCGTACCCGATCCCGATCTTCTGATGTTGTTGAGGTGCAGGAACCGCAGGTCTCTCGTATGGAGCAGAGAAGTACTAGCGCCGCTATTCCTTCTGGTGAACTGGCAAGCACCAGCGGCCTAGTACACCCTGGACGTAGTCAAACCAGCACTGCAGTAACACTTGGTGACGTGGCGAGTCCCATAAGTGCAGTTCAAGCTGGCGAGGTGGCAAGCACAAGTAGTGTCCCGCTGCCACCAAGAAGAAGACAAAGGCAGGCCCGTCGATCACATAGTGTCCTTCCTGCAGAATTCGCCAATCCTGATTGGGTGCCCACCACTTCTGCAGAACCCGTACTTCCCCCATTCACTGGCCAACCCGGTATTCAGGTGGAAACAGCTGATTTTAAGCCATCCGATTTTTATTCGCTGTTTTTCACGGAAGATCTCTATAGATCTATTGTGGACCAAAGTAATATATACGCTGGTCAACACATCGCCGCTAATCCCCAAGTGCCTTCCCTTGCCAGAGATTGGAAACCAATTACGGTTTCCGAATTTAAGACCTTTCTGGGCCTTTCCCTCAACATGGGCTTACACAAATTCCCGACGCTGAGGTCTTATTGGTCCACCTCACCGCACCACCATATGCCCGTGTTCTCTGCCTCCATGTCCAGGGCACGATACGAGATGATTTTGCGCTTCATGCACTTCAGTGACAATGAACTTTGTCGTCCTCGTGGAGACCCTGAATTTGATCGGCTCTACAAAATTCGGCCCCTCATAAACCACTTCAACCAATGTTTTGCAGCCTTGTTTACGCCCAATCAAGTTGTCTGCGTTGACGAGTCCCTGATTAAGTTTTCTGGCCGCTTGTCTTTCAAACAGTTCCTTCCCAGCAAGCGTGCCAGATACGGGGTCAAGCTCTACAAGCTCTGTGACAGGGCAACAGGCTATACGTGGAGCTTTACGGTTTATGAGGGAAAAGATAGTCACGTAGAGCCGGAGAACTGTCCAGATTACATAGGGAGCGCTGGCAAGATAGTGTGGAACTTGGTGTCACCCTTATTCGGAAAGGGGTACCACTTGTACGTGGACAATTATTACACGAGCGTGCCACTGTTTAGTCACTTGTTTGATCATCAGATTGGAGCATGTGGCACCGTGCGACCTAATCGCCGGGGCTTTCCCCAGCGGCTTGTAGATTCCCGTCTTAGGCTGGGGGAGAGAGCCTGCTTGAAGTGTAATAACTTGCTCGCTGTGAAGTGGAGGGATAATAGGAATGTTTTCGTTCTTACCTCCCTTCATGCAGACACGACAGTCCAAATTCGTACGGCGGCTGGTGTTGTGACGAAACCCCTCTGTATCCACGAATACAACCTTAATATGGGGGGGGTGGACCTCAACGACCAGTTGTTGGCGCCGTACCTAGTTGTCCGTAAGGCTAGACGCTGGTACAAAAAAGTGTCTATTTATTTATTCCAATTGGCTTTGCTGAATGCTCATGTGCTATACGGAGCTTCAGGCGGGACGTTACCCTTCCTTGAATTCCAGGGAGCGGTTGTCATGGAACTCCTGTATCCAGGCGATTCCACACCTCACCATCCCCTACCAAATGCAGTAAGCCGGCTGCATGAGAGGCATTATCCTCATGTCCTCCAGAGTACCCCTACCCAACGAGCCCCCCAAAGAAGATGTCGTGTCTGTACCAAGCGCGGATTTAGGCGTGACACCCGTTATTATTGTCCACGCTGTCCTGACAATCCTGGTCTCTGCGTTGGTGAATGCTTTGAACGCTACCACGAACTAGTGAGGTTTTAGCGTAGGGTACAGCATTTCACAGGCTAGGATACACTTTCACAGGGTCTCAAGAATGCCATCGCATTTTGAGACCCGACCGTTGCAGTTAAAATTATAGTTACAGGGTCTCAAGAATGCCATCGCATTTTGAGACCCGACCGTTACAGTTAAAATTATAGTTATAGTTTAAAAAAAAAGTGTAAAAAATAAAAAAAAAAAAAAAAAGTACAAAAAAAAAAAAAAAAAAACCCCAAAAAAAAATATAAAATAAAAAAACCAAAAATAGTTGTCGTTTTATTGTTCTCTCTCTATTGTTGCTCTTTTTTACTCTATTCTATTCTGCAATGTTTTATTATGTTTTATCATGCTTGCTTTTCAGGTATGTTTTATTGTTAACCATTTTTTTGTTTTCAGGTGCGCCATTCAGTTGCAGCGTGGATTTATTTATCTTGACAGCAACAGCGTTTGCTCCCACGATACATAAAGCCGCGACTCCAACACTGTAGGAGGTGATTTCACCACCACAGTTAAAAAAAAAGAGCATATATGCCGAAGCATGGGGGCAGCAGAGGGCGGAGGAGCGATTTTGCTCCTAATGCCACGTACATACGGTCGAAAAAAGTCCGACCATGTGTACGTGGCATAACTTTTTTGCGGGAGGATGCCCCCATGCTTCGGCATATATATATTTTAGGCACCGGTTGCGTTAACAAAATGTTTTATTTTTTACTATGTTTTTTTTTTGGTATTTGCTTTGCAGGTATGGTATGGTAAGGTCTTACTGTTATACTGTAATGTTACTTTGTTTTAATGTTAACCATTATTTGCTTAGCAGGTACGCCATACAGTTGCAGCGTGGATTTATTTATCTTGACAGCAACAGCGTTTGCTCCCACGATACATAAAGCCGCGACTCCAATGCTGTAGGAGGTGATTTCACCACCACAGTTAAAAAAAAAGAGCATATATGCCGAAGCATGGGGGCAGCAGAGGGCGGAGGAGCGATTTTGCTCCTAATGCCACGTACATACGGTCGAAAAAAGTTCGACCATGTATACGTGGCATAACTTTTTTTGCGGGAGGATGCCCCCATGCTTCGGCATATATAAATGGTGCATGTATGCCCATCATTAGAAGTGGGTGGATGAAGGGAGGTATTCTAATGGTGGGCATACCCACCGCGCCATTGGGAAATTGGGAAAGCATTTTATCACACCGATCTTGGTGTGGTCAGATGCTTTGAGGGCACAGGAAAGATCTAGGGTCTAATAGACCCCAATTTTTTCAAAAAAAGAGTACCTGTCACTGCCTATTGCTATCATAGGGGATATTTACATTCCCTGCGATAACAATAAAAATGACAACTAAGAAAAAAAAAATGGAAGGAACAGTTTAAAAATAAAATAAAAAAGCTAAATAAAAAGAAAAACTAAAAAAAAAAAAAAAAAAAAAAAAAAAAGCACCCCTGCCCCCCCTTCTTTTGCGCAAAGGCGAACACAAGCGTTGGTCTGGCGTCATATGTAAACAGCAATTGCACCATGCATGTGAGGTATCACCGCGAAGGTCAGATCGAGGGCAGTAATTTTAGCAGTAGACCTCCTCCGTGAATCTAATGTGGTAACCTGTAAAGGCTTTTAAAGGCTTTTAAAAATGTATGTAGTTTGTCGCCACTGCGTGTTTGTGCGCAATTTTAAAGCATGTCGTGTTTGGTATCCATGTACTCGGCCTAAGATCATATTTTTTATTTCATCAAAAATTTGAGCAATATAGTGTGTTTTAGTGCATTAAAATAAAAAAAAGTGTATTTTTTCCACAAAAAATGCGTTTGAAAAATCGCTGCGCAAATACTGTGTGGAAAAAAAAAAAAAATGCAACACCCACCATTTTAATCTGTAGGGCCTTTGCTTTAACAATATATATAGTGTTTGGGGGTTCAACGTAATTTTCTTGCAAAAAAAAAATATGTTTTCATGTAAACAAAAAGTGTCAGAAAGGGCTTTATCTTCAAGTGGTTAGAAGAGTGGGTGACGTGTGACATAGGCTTCTAAATGTTGTGCATAAAATGCCAGGACAGTTCAAACCCCCCCCAAATGACCCCATTTTGGAAAGTAGACACCCCAAGCTATTTGCTGAGAGCAATGTTGAGCCCATTAAATATTTTTTTTTTTTGGTCCCAAGAGATTGAATAATGAAAAAAAAAAAAAAAAATAATATTTTTTTTTACAAAAACTTGTCACTAAATGATATATTGCTCAAACATGCCATGGGCATATGTGGAGATACACCCCAAAATACATTCTGTTGCTTCTCCTGAGTACGGGGATACCACATGTGTGGGACTTTTTGGGAGCCTAGCCGCGTACGGGACCCCAAAATCCAAGCACCGCTTTCAGGCTTTCTAAGGGTGTAATTTTTTTATTTCACTCCTCACTGCCAATCACAGTTTCGGAGGCCATGGAATGCCCAGATGGCACAAACCACCCCCAAATGACCCCATTTTGGAAAGTAGACACCCCAAGCTATTTGCTGAGAGGTATGGTGAGTATTTTGCAGATCTCGCTTTTTGTCACAATGTTTTGAAAATTGAAAAAAGAAAAAAAAAATTTTTTTTTTCTTTACTTTCTTCATTTTCAAAAACACATGAGAGCTGTAAAATACTCACCATGCCTCTCAACAAATAGCTTGGGGTGTCTACTTTCCAAAATGGGGTCATTTGGGGGGGTTTTGTGCTATTTTGGCATTTTATGGCCTTCGAAACTGTGATAGGTAGTGAGGAGTGAAATCAAAAATTTGCACCCTTAGAAATCCTGAAGGCGGTGCTTGGGTTTCGGGGCCCCGTACGCGGCTAGGCTCCCAAAAAGTCCCACACATGTGGTATCCCCATACTCAGGAGAAGCAGCAAAATGTATTTTGGGGTGCAATTCCACATATAACCATGGCATGTGTGAGCAATATATCATTTAGTGACAACTTTTTGAATAAATTTTTTTTATTTTTTTTTTTTGTCTTTATTCAATCACTTGGGACTAAAAAAAAAAAATATTCAACGGGCTCAACATGCCTCTCAGCAAATAGCTTGGGGTGTCTACTTTCCAAAATGGGGTCATTTGGGGGGGTTTTGTGCCATCTTGGCATTTTATGGCCTTCAAAACTGTGATAGGTAGTGATAGGTAGTGAGGAGTGAAATCAAAAATTTATGCCCTTAGAAATCCTGAAGGCGGTGCTTGGTTTTCGGGGTCCCGTATGCGGATAGGCTCCCAAAAAGTCCCACACATGTGGTATCCCCGTACTCAGGAGAAGCAGCAGAATGTATTTTGGGGTGTAATTCCACATATGCCCATGGCATGTGTGGGCAATATATCATTTAGTGACAACTTTGGGCAAAAAAAAAAAAGTTTGTAATATTCCCGCAACTTGTGGCAAAATATAAAATATTCCATGTACTCAACATGCCTCTCAGCAAATAGCTTGGGGTGTCTACTTTCCAAAATGGGGTCATTTGGGGGGGTTTTGTGCAATTTTGGCATTTTATGGCCTTCGAAACTGTGATAGGTAGTGAGGAGTGAAATCAAAAATTTACACCCTTAGAAATGCTGAAGGTGGTGCTTGGGTTTCGGGGCCCCGTACGCGGCTAGGCTCCCAAAAAGTCCCACACATGTGGTATCCCCGTACTCAGGAGAAGTGGCAAAATGTATTTTGGGGTGCAATTCCACATATAACCATGGCATGTGTGAGCAATATATCATTTAGTGACAACTTTTTGAATACATTTTTTTTTTTTTTTTTTTTTTTTGTCTTTATTCAATCACTTGGGACTAAAAAAAAAAATATTCAATGGGCTCAACATGCCTCTCAGCAAATAGCTTGGGGTGTCTACTTTCCAAAATGGGGTCATTTGGGGGGGTTTTGTGCCATCTTGGCATTTTATGGCCTTCAAAACTGTGATAGGTAGTGATAGGTAGTGAGGAGTGAAATCAAAAATTTATGCCCTTAGAAATCCTGAAGGCGGTGCTTGGTTTTCGGGGTCCCGTATGCGGATAGGCTCCCAAAAAGTCCCACACATGTGGTATCCTCGTACTCAGGAGAAGCAGCAGAATGTATTTTGGGGTGTAATTCCACATATGCCCATGGCATGTGTGGGCAATATATCATTTAGTGACAACTTTGGCAAAAAAAAAAAAAAAAAGTTTGTAATATTCCCGCAACTTGTGGCAAAATATAAAATATTCCATGTACTCAACATGCCTCTCAGCAAATAGCTTGGGGTGTCTACTTTCCAAAATGGGGTCATTTGGGGGGGTTTTGTGCTATTTTGGCATTTTATGGCCTTCAAAACTGTGATAGGTAGTGAGGAGTGAAATCAAAAATTTGCACCCTTAGAAACCCTGAAGGCGTTGATTGGGTTTCGGGGCCCCGTGCGCGGCTAGGCTCCCAAAAAGTCCCACACATGTGGTATCCCCATACTCGGGAGAAGCAGCAAAATGTATTTTGGGGTGCATCTCCACATATAACGATGGCATGTGTGAGGAATATATCATTTAGTGACAACTTTATGAAAAAAAATTTTTTTTTTTTTTTTTTTTTTTTTGTCTTTATTCAATCCCTTGGGACTAAAAAAAAAAATATTCAATGGGCTCAACATGCCTCTCAGCAAATAGCTTGGGGTGTCTACTTTCCAAAATGGGGTCATTTGGGGGGGTTTTGTACTTCCCTGCCATTTTAGCACCTCAAGAAATGAGATAGGTAGTCATAAATTAAAAGCCGTGTAAATTCCAGAAAATGTACTCTAGTTTGTAGACGCTATAACTTTTGCGCAAACCAATAAATATACGCTTATTGGCATTTTTTTTACTAAAGACATGTGGCTGAATACATTTTGGCCCAAATGTTTGACTAAAATTGAGTTTATTAGATTTTTTTTTTATAACAAAAAGTAGAAAATCTCTTTTTTTTTCAAAATTTTCGCTCCTTTTCCGTTTATATCGCAAAAAAATAAAAATCACAGAGGCAATCAAATACCATCAAAAGAAAGCTCTATTTGTGGGAAGAAAAGGACGCAAATTTCGTTTGGTTACAAAATTGCATGACCGCGCAATTACCAGTTAAAGTAGTGCAGTGCGAAATTGAAAAAAGACCTCTGGTCCTTAAGCTGACAATTGGTCCGGGGCTAAAGTGGTTAATTGTCCACTTGCCATGTCACCTGCCACAAGTTATGGGGTTCCTAGCACCAAGTGACCCCCAGATATGGGGGATATGTCAAGTACTTTTCTACAGCAGAGAATTACATTTTGTGACCCGACTTTGGGGCCACATATCTCGGGGCCACTTATAGCTAGAAACCCCAAATTTGGTATGCAAACACAGTAGAACTAGCACTATAACATGGGGTTTCTATCACTAAGTGACCCTGAGATATTTCAAATTTCGTCCGCGATTTTTCGATTCGAAAAAAATTCTGATTCGGTAAATCTGCATTAGAAACTATTTCAACCAGATTTGAAAATATTTCAACTGCATTAGAAACTATTTCAACCAGATTTGAAAATATTTCAACTGCATTAGAAACTATTTCAACCAGATTTGAAAATATTTAATCTGCATTAGAAACTATTTCAACTGCATTAGAAACTATTTCAACCAGATTTGAAAATATTTCATCTGCATTAGAAACAATTTCTATCACCAAGTAACCCCGAGATACGTGGACCCAAAGTCGGGTCGCAAAATATTTTCGAATTCGGTTGAAAAAATTTCAAATGCAGTTGAAAAAATTTCAAATGCAGTTGAAAAAATTTCAAATGCAGTTGAAAAAATTTCAAATGCAGTTGAAATCATTTCAAATCATGTTGATACTATTTCAAGCGGATTCGAAAATATTTTGCGACCCGACTTTGAAAAAAAAAATGAAATTGATTCTAACAGTCTGCAGAAGATCTGCAAAAAAAAAAAGAAGTGAAATGGCTGTTAATAGTCTACAGGAGATCTGCTATTAAATTATATATTTTTTTCTATTCTGTTCTAATCTTTTCTATTTGAATTATACATTTTGGAAGATGGTTATTTACTTATATACATCTGTCACATAAAAAAAAAGATGTGAAATGGCTGTCACGGATGTCGATCGCAAGGCAAGTACATATGCTGTAGGTCATTGTCCACTTGCCACAACACCTGCCACAAGTGCCAAGACACCTGCCACGTGACCAAGTTGTGGATTGTCCACTTGCCATGTCACCTGCCACAAGTTATGGGGTTCCTAGCACCAAGTGACCCCCAGATATGGGGGATATGTCAAGTACTTTTCTACAGCAGAGAATTACATTTTGTGACCCGACTTTGGGGCCACATATCTCGGGGCCACTTATAGCTAGAAACCCCAAATTTGGTATGCAAACAGAGCAGAACTAGCACTACAACCTCTCCAAATGTGGGGTTTATATCACCAAGTGACCCCGAGATACGTGGACCCAAAGTCGGGTCGCAAAATATTTTCGAATGCAGTTGAAATATTTTCAAATGCAGTTGAAATATTTTCAAATCTGGTTGAAATTATTTTAACTGCATTAGAAACTATTTCAACTGCATTAGAAACTATTTCAACCAGATTTGAAAATATTTCAACTGCATTGGAAACTATTTCAACCAGATTTGAAAATATTTCATCTGCATTAGAAACTATTTCAACTGCATTAGAAACTATTTCAACCAGATTTGAAAATATTTCAACTGCATTAGAAACTATTTCAACCAGATTTGAAAATATTTAATCTGCATTAGAAACTATTTCAACTGCATTAGAAACTATTTCAACCAGATTTGAAAATATTTCATCTGCATTAGAAACAATTTCTATCACCAAGTAACCCCGAGACACGTGGACCCAAAGTCAGGTCGCAAAATATTTTCGAATTCAGTTGAAATAATTTCAAATGCAGTTGAAATAATTTCAAATGCAGTTGAAATAATTTCAAATGCAGTTGAAATAATTTCAAATGCAGTTGAAATATTTTCAAATCTGGTTGAAATTATTTCAACTGCATTAGAAAGTATTTCAACTGCATTAGAAACTATTTCAACCAGATTTGAAAATATTTCAACTGCATTACAAAGTATTTCAACTGCATTAGAAACTATTTCAACCAGATTTGAAAATTTTTCAACTGCATTAGAAACTATTTCAACCAGATTTGAAAATATTTCAACTGCATTAGAAACTATTTCAACTGCATTAGAAACTGTTTCAAATCTGGTTGAAATAGTTTCTAATGCAGTTGAAATAATTTCAAATCCAGTAGAAATATTTTTAAATTCGGTTGAAATATTTTTAAATCCGGTTGAAATATTTTCAAATCCGGTTGAAATAATTTCAAATGCGACAGATTTTTCGAATTCGGTCAAAAACGAAACAAAATCCGAAAACGAATTTAACGAATCTAACTAAACAAAATGAATTAATTAACGAATTAAAACGAAACAAAACAATTTTTTTCTTTTTGCACGTCTAACACGGATGTCGATCGCAAGGCAAGTACATATGCTGTATGTCATTGTCCACTTGCCACATCACCTGCCACAAGTTGTGTATTGTTCACTTGCCACAAGTGCCACGACACCTGCCACGAGTGGCACGACACCTGCCACGAGTGCCACGTGACCGGCCACGCGTGCCACATGACCGGCCACGAGTGCCACATGACCGGCCACGAGACCAAGTTGTGGATAGTCCACTTGCCACGTCACCTGCCACAAGTTGTGGGGTTCCTAGCACCAAGTGACCCCAAGATAGGGGCGATATGTCAAGTACTTTTCTGCAGCAGAGAATTACATTTTGTGACCCGACTTTGGGGCCACGTATCTCGGGGCCACTTGTAGCTAGAAACCCCAAATTTGGTATGCAAACACAGTAGAACTAGCACTACAACTACAGACTATTAGTATCTATTTCGTTTTCTCACCAGATCTCCTGCAGACTATTAGCATCTATTTCTTTTTTTAGCAGATCTCCTGTAGACTATTAACAGCCATTTCACTTTTTTTGCAGATCTTCTGCAGACTGTTAGAATCAATTTCATTTTTTTTTCAAATTCGGGTGGCAAAATATTTTCGAATCCGCTTGAAATAGTATCAACAAGATTTGAAAATATTTCAACTGCATTTGAAATTATTTCAACCGAATTCGAAAATATTTCGCGACCCGACTTTGGGTCCATGTATCTCGGGGTCACTTGGTGATATAAACCCTTGTAGTGCTAGTTCTACTGTGTTTGCATACCAAATTTGGGGTTTCTAGCTATAAGTGGCCCCGATATACGTGGCCCCAAAGTCGGGTCACAAAATGTAATTCTCTGCTGTAGAAAAGTACTTGACATATGCCCCATATCTGGGGGTCACTTGGTGCTAGGAACCCCATAACTTGTGGCAGGTGACATGGCAAGTGGACAATCCACAACTTGGTCACGGGGCAGGTCACGTGGCACTTGTGGTCGGTCACGTGGCACTCGTGGCCGGTCACGTGGCACTCATGGCAGGTGTCTTGGCACTTGTGGCAGGTGTTGTGGCAAGTGGACAGTGACATACAGCATATGTACTTGCCTTGCGATCGACATCCGTGACAGCCATTTCACATCTTTTTTTTTATGTGACAGATGTGTATAATAAATAACCATCTTCCAAAATTTATAATTCAAATAGAAAAGATTAGAACAGAATAAAAAAACACATATAATTTAATATCAGAGGAGAGGTTGTAGTGCTAGTTCTACTGTGTTTGCATACCAAATTTGGGGTTTCTAGCTATAAGTGGCCCCGAGATACGTGGCCTCAAAGTCGGGTCACAAAATGTAATTCTCTGCTGTAGAAAAGTACTTGACATATCCCCCATATCTGGGGGTCACTTGGTGCTAGGAACCCCATAACTTGTGGCAGGTGACATGGCAAGTGGACAATCCACAACTTGGTCACGTGGCAGGTCACGTGGCACTTGTGGTTGGTCACGTGGCACTCATGGCAGGTGTCTTGGCACTTGTGGCAGGTGTTGTGGCAAGTGGACAGTGACATACAGCATATGTACTTGCCTTGCGATCGACATCCGTGACAGCCATTTCACATCTTTTTTTTTATGTGACAGATGTATATAAGTAAATAACCATCTTCCAAAATTTATAATTCAAATAGAAAAGATTAGAACTGAATAGAAAAAAAATATATAATTTAATAGCAGATCTCCTGTAGACTATTAACAGCCATTTCACTTTTTTTTTTTTTTTGCAGATCTTCTGCAGACTGTTAGAATCAATTTCATTTTTTTTTTCAAAGTCGGGTCGCAAAATATTTTCGAATCCGCTTGAAATAGTATCAACGTGATTTGAAATTATTTCAACTGCATATGAAATTTTTTCAACTGCATTTGAATTTTTTTCAACTGCATTTGAATTTTTTTTCAACTGCATTTGAAATTTTTTCAACCAAATTCGAAAATATTTTGCGACCCGAATTTGGGTCCATGTATCTCGGGGTTACTTGGTGATAGAAATTGTTTCTAATGCAGATGAAATATTTTCAAATCTGGTTGAAATAGTTACTAATGCAGTTGAAATAGTTTCCAATGCAGTTGAAATATTTTCAAATCTGGTTGAAATAGTTTCTAATGCAGTTGAAATAGTTTCTAATGCAGTTGAAATAATTTCAACCAGATTTGAAGATATTTCAACTGCATTTGAAAATATTTCAACTGCATTTGAAAATATTTCAACTGCATTTGAAAATATTTCAACTGCATTTGAAAATATTTCAACTGCATTTGAAAATATTTCAACTGCATTTGAAATTATTTCAACCGAATTCGAAAATATTTCGCGACCCGACTTTGGGTCCATGTATCTCGGGGTCACTTGGTGATATAAACCCCAAATTTGGAGAGGTTGTAGTGCTAGTTCTACTATGTTTGCATACCAAATTTGGGGTTTCTAGCTATAAGTGGCCCCGATATACGTGGCCCCAAAGTCGGGTCACAAAATGTAATTCTCTGCTGTAGAAAAGTACTTGACATATGCCCCATATCTGGGGGTCACTTGGTGCTAGGAACCCCATAACTTGTGGCAGGTGACATGGCAAGTGGACAATCCACAACTTGGTCACGGGGCAGGTCACGTGGCACTTGTGGTCGGTCACGTGGCACTCGTGGCCGGTCACGTGGCACTCATGGCAGGTGTCTTGGCACTTGTGGCAGGTGTTGTGGCAAGTGGACAGTGACATACAGCATATGTACTTGCCTTGCGATCGACATCCGTGACAGCCATTTCACATCTTTTTTTTTATGTGACAGATGTGTATAATAAATAACCATCTTCCAAAATTTATAATTCAAATAGAAAAGATTAGAACAGAATAAAAAAACACATATAATTTAATAGCAGAGGAGAGGTTGTAGTGCTAGTTCTACTGTATTTGCATACCAAATTTGGGGTTTCTAGCTATAAGTGGCCCCGAGATACGTGGCCTCAAAGTCGGGTCACAAAATGTAATTTTCTGCTGTAGAAAAGTACTTGACATATCCCCCATATCTGGGGGTCACTTGGTGCTAGGAACCCCATAACTTGTGGCAGGTGACATGGCAAGTGGACAATCCACAACTTGGTCACGTGGCAGGTCACGTGGCACTTGTGGTTGGTCACGTGGCACTCATGGCAGGTGTCTTGGCACTTGTGGCAGGTGTTGTGGCAAGTGGACAGTGACATACAGCATATGTACTTGCCTTGCGATCGACATCCGTGACAGCCATTTCACATCTTTTTTTTTATGTGACAGATGTATATAAGTAAATAACCATCTTCCAAAATTTATAATTCAAATAGAAAAGATTAGAACTGAATAGAAAAAAATATATAATTTAATAGCAGATCTCCTGTAGACTATTAACAGCTATTTCACTTCTTTTTTTTTTTTGCAGATCTTCTGCAGACTGTTAGAATCAATTTCATTTTTTTTTTTTCAAAGTCGGGTCGCAAAATATTTTCGAATCCGCTTGAAATAGTATCAACGTGATTTGAAATTATTTCAACTGCATATGAAATTTTTTCAACTGCATTTGAATTTTTTTCAACTGCATTTGAATTTTTTTCAACTGCATTTGAAATTTTTTCAACCAAATTCGAAAATATTTTGCGACCCGAATTTGGGTCCATGTATCTCGGGGTTACTTGGTGATAGAAATTGTTTCTAATGCAGATGAAATATTTTCAAATCTGGTTGAAATAGTTACTAATGCAGTTGAAATAGTTTCCAATGCAGTTGAAATATTTTCAAATCTGGTTGAAATAGTTTCTAATGCAGTTGAAATAGTTTCTAATGCAGTTGAAATAATTTCAACCAGATTTGAAGATATTTCAACTGCATTTGAAAATATTTCAACTGCATTTGAAAATATTTCAACTGCATTTGAAATTATTTCAACCGAATTCGAAAATATTTCGCGACCCGACTTTGGGTCCACGTATCTCGGGGTCACTTGGTGATATAAACCCCAAATTTGGAGAGGTTGTAGTTTGGGGTTTCTAGCTATAAGTGGCCCCGATATACGTGGCCCCAAAGTCGGGTCACAAAATGTAATTCTCTGCTGTAGAAAAGTACTTGACATATGCCCCATATCTGGGGGTCACTTGGTGCTAGGAACCCCATAACTTGTGGCAGGTGACATGGCAAGTGGACAATCCACAACTTGGTCACGGGGCAGGTCACGTGGCACTTGTGGTCGGTCACGTGGCACTCGTGGCCGGTCACGTGGCACTCATGGCAGGTGTCTTGGCACTTGTGGCAGGTGTTGTGGCAAGTGGACAGTGACATACAGCATATGTACTTGCCTTGCGATCGACATCCGTGACAGCCATTTCACATCTTTTTTTTTATGTGACAGATGTGTATAATAAATAACCATCTTCCAAAATGTATAATTCAAATAGAAAAGATTAGAACAGAATAAAAAAACACATATAATTTAATAGCAGATCTCCTGTAGACTATTAACAGCCATTTCACTTCTTTTTTTTTTGCAGATCTTCTGCAGACTGTTAGAATCAATTTCATTTTTTTTTTCAAAGTCGGGTCGCAAAATATTTTCGAATCCGCTTGAAATAGTATTAACATTATTTGAAATTATTTAAACTGCATTTGAAATTTTTTCAACCTAATTCGAAAATATTTTGCGACCCGACTTTGGGTCCACGTATCTCGGGGTTACTTGGTGATAGAAATTTGGGGTTTCTAGCTATAAGTGGCCCCGAGATACGTGGCCCCAAAGTCGGGTCGCAAAATTTCACTTTTCTGCAGCAGAGAATGACATTTTTCGACCCGACTTTGGGGCCACATATCTCGGGGCCACTTGTAGCTAGAAACCCCAAATCTGGTATGCAAACACAGTAGAACTAGCACTACAACATATCCAAATTTCTATCACCAAGTAACCCCGAGATACGTGGACCCAAAGTCGGGTCGCAAAATATTTTCGAATTCGAAAATCAGTTGAAAACTAAACGAAATCCGAAAACGAATTTAACAAATGTAACGAATCTAACTAAACGAAATTAATTAATTAACGAATTAAAACGAAACTAAACAAAACGAATTTTTTCCTTTTGCACATGTCTACCAAAGATTAGGTAGCAAACACACAACATGAGAATAATCTTTTTGGGAAGAAGAGACTGTTACCTCCTTTTGCCCAGAAAGTGCATTCCCACTGTCGAAGGCAAAGGGAAAAAATGTCAAGGTAAAATAAGCTAAAAAAGAAGACTGAAATGACAAGAAATCATAGGTTGGTTAAAATATCAGATTTATTAAAAAATGCCTCTCACACATCGTCAGGCAGAGCAATGGCCCCCCTACCCACAAAGTACTCCATATATTGCTCGCGGACCACACGGGCATTTAGAGGGGGCAAGCCTGGACGTGCCACTTGAAGGGCTGTGAGGTCCGCATTTGGAGGGCCCTCCACATCTGGGCCAACGGGCACCACATAGTTCCTGTTATGTCTTTTGAGGAAGTTGTGCAATATGCAACAGGCAAGAACTATGTGGTTCAGTTTGTATTCCGCCAAGTTAAATGCCGTCAGGAACAGGCGGAAGCGGCTGGCCAGGATGCCAAAAGTGTTCTCCACCACTCTTCTGGCTCTGGACAGCCTGTAGTTGAAGACCCTCTGGTCCGGGGTGAGGGTCCTCATCGGGAACGGCCTCATCACATGGGGAGTCAACGCAAGCGCTTCATCTGCGACAAAGACGAAGGGGAGTCCTTCGGCATTCTCCTCTGGAGGTGGCAAGCACAGACTGCCACTTTGGAGACGCCAGTAGAACTCCGTGTGCGTAATGGCACCACCATCCGAGATCCGGCCGTTCATCCCCACGTCCACATACATAAACTCGTATGTTGCCGACACCACCGCCAACATCACTACACTATTAAACCCTTTATAATTATAATAGTAGGACCCCGAGTTGGGCGGTGGGATGATGCGGACGTGTTTCCCATCAATTGCCCCTCCGCAGTTAGGAAAGTCCCAACGGCTGGCAAAGTGGGAGGCCACAGTCTGCCATTCCTGTGGCGTGGAAGGGAACTGTGGAGTGAAACAAGAAAAAAAATTAGTCACTTTGCACTTAAACATTGCAAGCAGATTAGACAATCAACATCTTGGAACAAGAGCATTGTATAAAATTGGAGGCTGGAAAGTATTTGCACAGAAAAGTAGAGGCTCCCCTTCACAGATTACTCACCCCCCATCAATCCCCCCACTTCTGATGGGCCATTGGCAATAACTAGGGTTTGGGGGGGGTTGGACAGGTAACCCTCTGCACTTCATTGATTGGCAAATGGCTCAATAATGTGTGCTAGTTTGGCCAGACCCTCTGTACTTAACACTATTGGCAGCCCCCAGGAAAGATAAAATAACATTTCAACCCCCCCCCCAAAAAAAAGGCAGGCACATTGTGACATTCTGAAATTACCAAGCAAGCTAATAGGAGGGAAAGAAGACAAAAAATTAGGAAATGGAATGTATGGAGGCAGCCCCTTGCACTACATGCTTTGCTGAATTCATCCCTAAAGATGCCCACTATAAAGAGGTAGGTATATAGTGTGTATGGACCTTGGGAAAGCCAGCAGATAAAGGATTGGTACCATCTGACAGAGCAGTTGGGGGAGGGGGTTCCTAATGAGTTTGCCACCCCCCCCCCCCCCCACCAAAAAAATAAAATTCTAAAGGGGCTCTACATGAAGTAAACCACACAGCAAACATTTGTGCATATTTTAGGGGGTGTTTGGGGGCAAACAATACTATGCAGCAGACAAAAGACATTGATTAAGTGACTAGGCCATAGGTGTCTATTGGGGCAGAAGAGCATGCTGGGGAGGTAAGTGAAGGGAAAAATGCATGAAGGAGAAAAGGGGCACAGCATATTAGAACATATTGCAATCATGGTAATTAGGGAAGGAGGTCAAAAATAGAAGACATTAGCAAACAGAGCATACATAGAAGGGAATAGTAAAGGAGAAATGTTACCTTAATATAGTCCTCCTGCAGGACCTGGATGATGGCAGAACAGGTCTCTGGAATAATGATTCCCAGGGCCTGGGGAGAGATACCTGAAGAGAACTTCAAATCCTGAAGACTTCTCCCTGTCGCCAAGTACCTCAATGTGGCAACAAGCCTCTGCTCCGGAGTAATGGCTTGTCTCATGCAGGTATCCTGCCGGCTGATAAAGGGGGTCAGCAAAGCCAAAAGACGGTGAAAATCGGGGTCCGTCATCCTGAGAAAGTTCCTGAAATCATCAGGATTATTCTCCCGGATCTCACGAAGCAAAGGCATGTGCGAGAATTGGTCACGCTGAAGCAACCAATTCTTGGTCCACATACTCCTCGTCACTCTGTTCATGGACGGGTCTTGGCTCAAAGCTAAAAGCCCGACACCAATTCCGCGTACAGCACGAACTCGGCGACGAGTACGCACGGGAAACATCGCTCAGAAGGTCACAAAAGGTCGGCTGGTCAGAACGGACAAACAGAAAGCACCGATAAACAGCAAGGCCTGAAAGAACGAAATGAATACCAGAAACGAGCATACAATAAGCAGTGCAAATCAAATCGTCCTATATCAAGATATAGGCCGCAATGACCAACAAATGCAAACTGACTACACGCACTAATAAACAGATACGCACGACAAGCACAAACTGAAGAGCAGTAACGATCTGAGTCAGAAAACTGAGAAGCGCGAATCTTAAGTCACCAAACTTCCACTAACTCTCGATAAACACGGGATCAGCAGAAGGAGCCCAACGGGTGCCTGACGTGGTGCTGAACTTCCCTTTTGTAATCTCGTGGACGACGACTTACGTCACGACGTTCTTGCAGACCGGATATTCCGACAACGTAGTCCGACCGTGTGTACGCAACACCAACATCGGACAAAGTACGACGGACAAAATCCGACCGACCTGGTCCGCGGATTGTCCGACCGTGTGTATGGGGCTTTAGTCCGTAGGGTTCAATATTGAGTTGGCCCACCCTTTGCAGCTAAAACAGCTTCAGCTCTTCTGGGAAGGCTGTCCACAAGTTTAAGGAGTGTGTCTATGGGAATGTTTTACCATTCTTCCAAACTCCCTCATCCATTTCTTTATGGACCTTGCTTTGTGCACAGGGGGCGCAGTCATGTTGGAACAGGAAGGGGCCATCCCCAAATTGTTCCCCCAAAGTTGGTAGTGTGAAATTGTCCAAAATGTCTTGGTATGCTGACACCTTAAGAGTTCCCTTCACTGGAACTAAGGGGCCAAGCCCAACCCCTGAAAAACAACCCCAAACCATAATCCCCCCTCCACCAAATGATTTGGACCAGTTCACAAAACAAGGTCCATAAAGCCATGGATGACTAAGTTTGGGGGTGGAGGAAATTGACTGGCCTGCACCTCAACCCAATAGAACACCTTTGGGATGAATTAGAACAGAGACTGCAAGCCAGGCCTTCACGTCCACATCAGTGCCTGACCTCACAAATGGACTTCAGGAAGAATGGTCAAACATTCCCATAGACACACTCCTAAACCTTGTGGACAGCCTTTCCAGAACAGTTGAAGCTGTTGTAGCTGTAAAGGGTGGGCCAACTCAATATTGAACACTATGGACTAAGACTGGGATGCCATTAAAGTTAATATGCGTGTAAAGGCAGGTGTCCCAATACTTTTGGTAATATAGTGTATTTCTGATTATTAGTTTATAAAGACTAAAGATTTTCTAGTGAAAAGGTATCTTTTATTGATTTTAATGGCAGTTATTCAGGCAACCAGAGATCACAATGTTCCAAATGAACAGAGGACACAGACTGTTAAATTATTATCGTTAAAGTGATATTCTGTGCCTAAACAAAAAAATCAAATAGGCAAGTCACTAATAATAAAGTTTTTAAACAATTACTAGGTGTTGGTTATTAGAATGTATCGATCTGGAGTTATTACTCAAATTATTCCATCAATGTATAATATAATATATTATAATACTGTATAACATATAATATAATACAATATTAATAATCACACTATGCATCCAGTAAATACTCAGCAGCCTTACAGCTTTAAAATATGTAATATCAAAACATAGAGCAGATGTTCTGCAATTTGTGACCAGGAGGAGTTGAAAAATGTATTCAGAAGACGTCAGTGCTTCTGCTATAAACTTTGAAGATGAGTTACTCCACAGTGCCTGCACTTACAGTACATATGTCAGTGAAGTCTTGTTTTAAAGCTCATTTACTGCAAGAAAACAATATTTAAATACATGAATGTCTATGACTTGGCAACATGTTCAAATTAACACTGAAATGTAGGGGGGGTTGAGATCTGATGCCCCGAGGGCCATGAATATATTAAAGGGTGTTTCCTGGATGTACTAGATGGGCTCATTAGAATGTCCTAGGCTAGCTGTACTGTTTTCTTGTGATGAGCATCACTAAACCTCTACATCACTTTATTACATCTCTCAATGCCAGGAAGGGTTTTAATAAGTCAAAAAATAAAGATTTTGATCAATTCTTCATAAGCATGTGGGAAAACCCCATATACTGTACCTATCTATACCTTAAGCTAGCCACATTTTATCTTACAGCAAAAAACAAACACATCATAAGACTATCAGCACAATAGACTGAATACCATCAAGATTTCATAACACTAAATGCCAATACCTTAAACCGCAAAATATAAAAATGATGGATAACATTACAAGACCTTAAATAACATGGATGGACTTGGCAGACATATGTGATGATGTTTCAATGCATATCCTTCATGCAGATAAGAATATCTGAAATTAGTTCTAGTACAAGTCACGGATGAAAGCTTTCCATAAACACAGAGCGCTGTCTCACAACTTTGACAAATGCAAGTTGGCTTCTTGTTTGTGTCTTGTTTGTTTCTTGTCAAAATGTGATATTTATATGTCCTCACAGAGACGTTAGCCAACCTGGACTTTCTTCACGTACACGTATAAGTAAATCTGACTTGACAATGCAGCGAATTTGATGTCGATAAAGGTTCTTGAGCAGACGTGTAATATATCTCTCATCAGAGCCCCTGTCGGAAGGTATCTTGCATTTTCTTCATACTATTCACGTTCAGATGTGGAACTCAACTGAGGGTGTTTGACTGTATAAATTATTAATAAAAATATACGTCATCTACAATAAGAGTGGATGACATTAAAGGGGTTTTGTAATCTACTTTACATGTATTTTTATTTATTTTATCTATCTTTGTTCTTGAATGTCATGATGATTAAAGCTTAACTTCAGGTACATAGCTAAAAAGATTGATGCAATTTTAGGAGTGACATGTTAGGTAGCTGCAAAAAATGGTCAAAATAACTTTTGTTTTTTTTTAACCTACATCATATGGAGTCCCTCCATTTTTTCTCTTATTTTTATCCCGGTCCGATTGAGTCTATTTTGTATACACCAACAACTTTCAGACGGCTCCCCCACAAAGTGGAAATTTTATACTACGTTGGCGAGCCACAAGGATCCAGGATTTTTCTGCCTGACCACCATGGATGAGGAGTGGAACTATCCCTCACAGAGTGACCATTCTCCTGCCAACGGTAACCCTGTGGCACTTGGCCCACACAAGCTCGATTGACCCACTACCATACGGTAAGTGGGTCCACCATATCCAGTAAGAGTACCCACCTTGTTCCTTCTACAGAGGATTTCTTCATATTCACAACTGCACAGTTATTTGCACACTCCCATCTCCAAGATTATGGAGAAGGCGGTTGTACAACAGATACAACGCCACCTGGACACACACAAACAATCAGGCTTCCGCCCAGGCCATGGTACAGAAACAGCACTCCTGAAGATATGGGACGACGCCCTCGAAGCAGCAGATGACGGAGAATCATGTCTCCTGGTAGTGTTGGACCTCAGTGCAGCGTTTGATACTGTGGACCACAATAATCTACTCATCCGCCTCACAGAAGTAGCAGGATTCACAGACTCAGATCTACAATGGTTCGCATCCTTCTTAGGAAATCGTTCTCAGACAGTGAAACTAGGGGCATTCACCTCAGAAACCCGGGCAATCTCTTGTGGAGTCCCTCAAGGATCACCCTTGTCGCCAGTGCTCTTCAACATATACATCCGCCCACTTCTCAAAATAATCAGAAGATCAGACCTCTGCTTCCACTCATACGCTGACGACACCCAATTATATTATCGGATCACAAAAAGACCATCATTAGCAACTAGAAAAATGCCTCACCCTGATAGACGACTGGATGACCACTAGCTCCCTTAAACTCAACGAATCGAAAACAGAACTTCTTATTCTACACGCAAACCAAAACTCCCGAACCAAGATCCCTTGGACACCACCTATCATCTTTGGACAGACCATCTCCCCAAGGTCAAGAGTCTCGGAGTCATTTTTGACTCAGAAATGTCAATGGATGCACAAATAGGAGCAGTAGTCAGTGGTTCTCACCATCTGCTCCGCCTGCTACGCAGACTTATCCCCTTCATTCCAAAGGAGGACAAAGCAGTGGTGGTTGGAACAGTCATTAATTCATGACTTGACTACGCAAACTCCCTTTACATAGGATTTCCCCCAATATCAACTTGCGCGCTTACAACTTATCCAAAACACGGCGGCAAGGCTGATAACAGGAAAAAAACCCTGGGAATCCATCTCCCCTTCCCTGAGGAACCTACATTGGCTAACCGTAAAGAATCGGGTCACATTCAAGACCCTCTGCCTCACCCACAAATGCACCCATGGAGACGCTCCTCAATACCTTCTCGAGAAAATAAAACACTACACACCCAATCGCAGTCTTCGATCGTCTAACCAAAACCTCCTCCTCATTCCCAATTCCCACTACAAATCAAAGGGGGAACGGAGATTCGCTGTCCAAGGCCTACGGCTGTGGAACGCTCTACCAACCTACATCCGCATGGAAGAAAACCATCAGGCCTTCAGGAAAAAACTCAAGACCTACCTCTTCTAAGAAGGTTGGCAACAAAGCACCAATACAGCGCCTTGAGGCGATTCAGTTCGCATTGTAGCGCTATACAATTTATATATTCATTCATTCATTTACTGTTTGTGTTGTCCTTGTTCAATTAAAGATTGGCTATCAAGCACGAGATATGCCGCGTACACACAAAGGGACTATCCCGCGGGATTATCCGCTGGACTCGAGTCCGGCGGACAATCCCCTCGTGTGTGGGCCTTTGACTGACCTTTTTTCCAAAAAGTCCAGCGGACTAGGTTTTAAGTTTTGTTTTAAAATTATCCGCTGGACTTGGCAGTCCGGCGGACAATACGGCCGTCTGTAGTATGGTCCGGCGGACCAAAAAGGACGCATGCTCAGTAGCAAGTATTTTTCTAGTATTTTTCTTTTTCTAGTCCCGTCGTACGTGCTGTACGTCATCGCGTTAACCTGCCGGACTTTTAGCGTGATCGTGTGTGGTCAAGTCCGTTCGCTTTCAAGTCCGCCGAAGCCCAGCTGGAAAGTCCGGCGGATTGTCCGCTGGACTAGGTCCGGCGGACAAAGTCCCTTCGTGTGTATGCGGCAATAGACATACCTTTTGAATTTTCATAAATTTTTTAGTCCTCTTCAGTGAATATTTGACTCTATATTAGTTCACTTATTCTTTATTATTATTTCGTTGGACATCACAGTTCATTTCTTTTCCTTGTAGCGCTACACTGTATATTTTTATTTGTGACATGTTAGGTATCTAGTTACTTTGCGTAACATCATCTTTTATACTTTATTAAAAAATTGCCATATACATTCAAGTGTATTCTTTCCCCCAAAAAATTGCATTTGAAAAACACTACACAAATACAGTGTGACATAAAAAATTGCAATGATGACCACTTTATTCTCTAGGGCCTCTGCAAAAAAAATATATAATGTTTGGGGGTTCTGAGTAATTTTATAGCAAAAAAAAAAATACAGATTTTTACATGTAGGAGAGAAGTGTCAGAATAGGTTTGATCTTTGAGTGGTTAATTCAGATTTCTCATACATAGCTTTTATATATTTTACATATAAAATAAAATTATACATTATGTGATTGTATATTTGACTGTACCTTTGTAGAAATAGTATTTTAGGAAATTCAAAATGAGAGTCAAGCAATTACGTTCATATTAACAGACCTATGACATAACCAGTGTTAATCACCGCTCGTAAATGCCAAACTCATCCATATTCCAGTTTTTGATAGCAGCAATCAAGAATCTTGGTGTCTGCTTTATCAGAAATAAACATTGCATACAAATTGTGTTGTTGTTGTCGCAGAATTACGTTATGCTGTTAGTGACTGATAAACAGTCTAGAACACAGTTACATAACATATGATATTTACTTTCATCACCATCTAATTCTTAAAGAGCAGCAGTAGGCAAAAAGTAAAAGCAATTAGTACGAATGCTGTTCGGGATCCATTTTAAAGTGGTTCTAAAGGCAGAAGGTTTTTTACCTTAATACATTTTATGCAGTAAGGAAAGACAATTCTGCATGCAGCTCCCCTCCCAGCCCCCCGAAATACATGCCTGAGCCCAATCTCGATCCAGTGATGTGCATGAGAGCAGAGGCTTTCTCTGCTCTCTCCCTCCTCATTGGCTCAGATATAGCAGTGAGAGACATTGGCTCTTGCTGCTGTCAATCACATCTAGTACTAATAGAGTGGGGAAATTCACATTCTGTGTTTTTTGTGGAGACACAGAGTCGGCTCAGGAGTGAAAACATGTGTGCCCCCACAGCTTCTTATGGGGGCACTCGGCAGGAGGAGGGGCCAGAAGCCCCAGCGGTGGACCCAAGAAGAGGAGGATCGGGGCTGCTCTGTGCAAAACCATTGCACAGAGCAGGTAAGTATAACATGTTTGTTATTTACTTTAGAATTACTTTAACTTTACATTCATTTTTGTATAATCTATGAAAGCTGAATTCAGCAGACTTTTTTTATAAAGCTTCTGCAAAGATGTAATGTGCAAGAGAGAGACTGTTTATTACATATGCCGGCTCTGCATACTGCTTTGCATAGCTGGCCACTTAGCTTAAAGCAGTAATAAACCCAAATGCAAGCATTTATTTTATTGCAGCTTACCAGTTCCTGATCCTGGACTTGCTTGACCCTGTTATTTTTTTACAATCCTTGCCTGTCTTTGCCATTTTACCTTTGTTACCAACCTCGGCCTGGACAAAAATGTTGCCTATTGACTCTGTACCTCCCTGCCTGTACATTTCTAACCTCTGCTCATCCCTGACCTTGATCCTGCTCACAATTTGATGCCGTCCAATCAGTGGCGGCTGGTGCTAAACTTTTTGGGGGGATGGCAAACAATCCCCCCAAAATCCGCACTCAGCCCTCCACGGTCCCCCTGCACTCACCCCTCCATAGCTTCCTCGGCTTCTCCTCCCAGCTAACCCGATCCGCCTCCTGTCCTGATTGGCTAGGAGGAGAAGCTGGAAGAAAACTGAGAATATTGATTTTCTTGTGTCACAAGTGGGTGGGTTCGGGGCACAGTGCTCTGCGCTCTGAGCCCAACCTTTTTCAAGCCAATTATAGCCTCCGGCTCTAATCATGTGGCTTAAAAAAAAAAAAAAAAACTCATAGAAACCTATGAGTCTGTTGGCCCGCATCTTTTCCAGCATGCAAACTAGAGGAGCGATGCCCCTGCGCCCTTATGGACCAGCCACTCCTGCATCCAACTGGACTTTTACCAAACTCAAGTTATAACCAAGCTCTGATCTCTACTGGACTTGGTGTGTTATGGGTGCCTTCTCCACTGTGCATCTGCTTACCTGACAGCAGCGCTTCCAAGTTTAATTCTTCGGTTCCAGCTTCCTGGTACCTGCAACCTTCCATTGCCCTTGCAGCCCCTGTTCCAGCTTTCAGAGGTACTTGGACTGGAATCGTACCAGAAACTACCTTCATCATCTTGATCTCCTAATACAGGTATGTGACAGATACACTTTAAAAAGGAGGGGCTGGTGTTCTTCCTTTTGATACAGGCTCATGCAGCCATAAAAAAAGGACTTCTGCAGTGCAAGCCCTGCCCTTTGATTGGCAATGTATCACAAAAGGCATGGAGCTTAGGTTTCCTGGGTTAACACTTTTGGCTATCAGATTGGTGGGTTAGATATTCAACCTTTAAGAGAAACTGCCTTCAATGTGGAGGCAGGTGAATTTTTATGATCTCCAGGTTCAGAGTTTTGCTGAAGTTGAGCTAAAAGACACCAGATTCCTCCTTTTCATGGCAGAATTCTTGACATACCCATAAAGCTGTGCAGAACTGTCATGAGCAGCAGATAAGTTTGAAGGTCCACTCATTGTCCTGCCATTTGCTAATGAGCAGATCTAATTGTGAGAGGGTTACAAGCAGTGGTGGCCCATTCATAAGGGGCGCAGGGGTGTCACCCCCCTAATCCATGCGCCCGGCCCCTAATCTACATGCAGGGCGCCAGACACATGGATTTCAATTTTTCTTTTGTTTTTTTTTTAAGCACATCATTAAAGTCTGAGGCTCTTAATTGGCTTCAAAAAAGGGTGGGCTCAGGGAGCAGAGCACTGCACCCTGAACGCACCCAGTTGTGTGACAATAGCAAATTAATATTCGCTATTGTCTTCCTGATTCTCCTCCCAGCCAATCAGGAAGCGGGTCTTAAGACCTGATTGGCTGTGAGGAGAAGTGACCATATTGGCTGCCGAGGAGGAAGCTGCCGAGAAGGAAGAGACGCAGGGTGAAGCCGCCAAGGAGAAGGAGACGCAGGGTGAAGCCGCCAAGGAGGAGGCCACCGAGGAGGAGAAGAGGTAGGGTGAAGTTGCCGAGGAGGTAGCCGCTGAGGAGGAGGAGGAGATGCAGGAAGGAGACAAATCTGTCCGTGACCTAGATGGGGTAAATGTGGGGCTGGTGGGCGAACAAGTGAGCGACGGGGGGGTTTGACTGATCAACGGACCAACCAAACTTTGTTCTGGTTGCTTTGTTTGGAGCCCCACCTGCCACTGGTCCTGGCGCTTGCTGGACTTTCTTGGGCGCCCTGAAGCCTTCTTCACAAATGTGGAGGAAATGTTTTTTATGGGATTAAGTTCATTATCATGGCAAAGAGGGACTTTGCAATTAATTGCAATTCATCTGATCACTCTGCATAACATTCTGGAGTATATGCAAATTACCATGATAAAAACTGATGCAGCAGACTGTGAAAATGTATATTTTTGTCAATCTCAAAACTTTTGGCCATGGCTGTACACTGCCTGCTAGCTTTTCCGCCAAAAATTTGAATTGCAAACCCACTGTAGTGGTGAAACCTGAACTTCATCCCTAAGAGGTATTGAGAGTAGATATAAAATAGTTAATTTACTAAAGGCAAATGGGCTGTTTCCTTTGAAAGGGAAGTTGCACTTTGCTAGGGAATTTTCCCCAGGGCTCAGTGAATGCTTTGCAAAGCAGACCCAGTCAGGTGCACATGATTGAAGGATGGAAGTCAGTGGAGCTTCATCTCATTCACTAAGCTCTGGGCAAAAATAGTTTGCAGAGTTAACAGCCTGTTTGCCTTTAAATAAATGAATACATTTATTATCTAATAAATTAACACCATATGGTTTACACTAAATGAATAGTTATATGTTCCTGTTGCCCAGGTGAATCATCATGTAGTGTGACAAAACCCCAGATGACCCGGGGCGGAATTATGGACAGGATACACAGGGCCGTTTTTAAGGCAGGGCAAAAGGGGCAGCTGCCCTGGGCCCTGTCATTGTTGTGGGGCCCAAAGCAGCTGCCTCACACTTGCCAACTATCCTGGTTTAAATTCCCTTGTCCCTTGAGGTTTTAGTCCTGTGCTGTGTCCCAATATCTCAGTGTGAAATGCTGCTACTAATGCTGCCCTATTGTTGTGTACAGATGACTCACCTGCAGACCCTGTGTTTACATACCGGCATTCATATGTAAATAGTGGCAGCATTCATATGTAAATAGCGGCGACCAGCGGCATTGATATGTATATCATGCCCCCATGAGGTCATATCCATGGTAATCTCTAGCAACCAATCAACAAGCAGAAATCATGTGCTGTAACCTCTAGCAACTAATGAGCGAGCCGTAATGTGTGCTGTAACCTCTAGCAACCAGTCAGTCAGCGGTAATGATACACTGTAACTTCTGGCAACCAATCGCAATATCTGCCTGATCTGATTCAGTAAACTGATCCTCAGTCTAGCTGCTATTTATTGTATGTCTCAGAGAAGGTGGAGAGCAAAACTGCATGGGGGGGGGGGGGGGGGGGGGCAAGAAAAGTTTTGCCCATGGTCCAATCAATATTAAAGTTGGCCCTGAGGATACAGTATGTCGGCCCTGAGGATACAGTATATCTGCCCAGGACGTTTGCCACATAAATCCAAGCATCCCTGCTTGCCTAGGCTTGGCCCACTATTGTCACTATCAGAGAGTCAGTTCAGAGCAATGATGTGCATTCAACTCTCTGCGTGTAGATAGGAAGTGACTGAAAAGGGCCAAAGGAGAACAGCAGCATTAAGACAAAAAAAAGAGATATAGGCATTAAAAATGTGTATTGTTTCTCTCTGTCTGTACAGTTCAGACATTTTCTTTTTTGTGGCAAGATTGACAGCGGCACCACTTAACATATTAAAATATTCCCCCATAATAGACTATGGAAAGGCTGATAAAACAACCATCTGGTTGACTGTGGTTTCTGAAGCTTTGTACTCTTGTGTTTTTCCCTTTATACTTCCTAGTTTGTTTTTTCCATGAACACAACACTGAATTATGCGTTGGCAGGAGATTTATAAAAATACAGGGGAAAAAAATCTGGCGCTATAAACTGGAGGTTTCGTATTTTCATAAAGTCAGCATAAACAAAAATATCTCAAGTGAAAAGTTAAACAGCGATACAAATATGGCAAGAAAATAACACAGCCATAGCAATTCAAACAGAACAAAAATGCTCGAAAATTATCTGGATATCTGTATTTTATCAGTGAAAATGGTATAATTCTACACACACATTGCTAAAAGAAAATAAAAAAACAGTCAGGCAAACGTCAACGTCAACTTAGGGCTCCGCCCTCCAGCCTTAATGGACCCATTTTTTTAAAATTATGTGTAAAAATAAAATGACATTATTTGTTTATTCAGTTATTTTTTATGGCTTTTAAAGAGGGGGCACCCTAAAATAAAAAATTGCATTAATATTCTTAAAAAAAGAAAAAAACATTTTTTTAACTTACCAGAAACCCCTGTTGCTAGGCAGTCTTCCTAATCTACCTCTTTCTATTCCGCGGCGAGCGGCCCCGTTGTGTTCTGGGACATGTGTGTCGCAGAAAACAACAGGGCCATTCACAAAGCGCTGCACGACTCGCGCATGCGCACTAGGAATGGGGCAGTGAAGCTGCAAGGCTCCACTGCCTGTTTACCTTCCATAAGATGGCGGCGCCGGCAGCCGATCAGATGGATGGATGGGCCTCGTGGGCTCGCTGTACAGGTAAGTGTCCTTATTAAAAGTCAGCAGCTACAGTGTTTGTAGCTGCTGACTTAAAAAAAAAAAAATTGCAGCCGGAACACCCCTTTAAGCGCAAATGTGAGATCTGAGGTCTTTTTGACCCCAGATCTCACATTAAAGAGGCCCTGTCCTGCTTATTTATATTACAAGGTATGTATACATGCCTTGCAATAGGAATAAAAGTGATCAACAATTTTTTTTTTTTTTTTTTTAAGGTACAGTGTAAAAAAAAAAAAAAAAGAAAAGTGCTCTGTCCCTCCGAGCCTGCACGCAGAAGCAAATGCATACGAAAGTCACACCCACATATGTAAACGGTGTTCAAACCACACATGTAAGGTATCGCCATGATCGTTAGAGCAAGAGAAATAATTCTTAACAGGTACCCTGTAAAAAAATGTAAAGCCTCACCTACAGGGATTTTTAAGTACCGTAGTTTGTCGCCATTCTACGAGCGTGTGCAATTTTAAAGCATGACATATTGGGTATCAATTTACTCAATGTAATATCATTTAAATACATTATACAAAAAAATTGGGCTAACGTTACTGTTTTCTTTTCTTTTTTTATTAAAAAAAGAGTATTTTTTCCCAAAAAATTGGGTTTGTAAGACCACTGCGCAAATACGGTGTGCTATAAAGTATTGAAACAATCACTATTCCCTGCTAGAGTCCCTGCTAAAAATATATATATATAATATTTGGGAGTTATAAGTATTTTTTTAGTAAAAAATACTGACTTTAACTTGTAAACAACAAATGTCAGAAATAGGCTTGGTCCTTAAAGTGGAATTCCACACAAAAATTGAACTTCTGCTTTTCTGGTTCCTCCCCCCCTCCGGTGTCACATTTGACACCTTTCAGGAGGGAGCAGATACCTGTCTAATACAGGTATTTTGCTCCCACTTCCGGGCATAGATACTCGCGCCACCCATGCCACTTCCTATCCCCCTCGCTCTCTTCTGGGAGACACACGGGTCCCAGAAGACAGCAGGGACCTGTGGGAACATTCAGCATGAGTTGCGCAAGGCTTCACTTCCTGATTCCCTTACCGAAGATGGCAGCGGCAGCACCCGAGGAACAGATCGGCTTCGGGTTCTGACATTGTGGGCGCCCTGGACAGGTAAGACCGATTTCACACTGTTCCACCTAGGGCGTCAGTGGCACCGTCATTTTAGCGGCGCTATTCGGCCGCTAGCGTGGCGGTTTTAAACCCCAGCTAGCGGCCGAAAAAGACGTTAAATCCGCCGGCAAAACGCCACCGGAGTGCCGTTTTCCCGGCGGTATCGCATCGATGCCCCATTGAGTTCAATGGGGAGCAGCGGTGGAGGAGCGGTGAGTTCACAGCTCCTTCACCGCTCCAATGAAGCAGGACTTATTTGCCTTTATCCTTTGATTTTGGGATACATGAGCTTTCACAAATGAAAACCACATTCACTGTTAGAAAATTGTCTGTTTGAGAAAAAAATTCCACCCTGCTCCTTCGAATTTTCTTGTCACCGTGGTTGGAAACAAAGGTCGATTTGACCCCACTGAATATTAGAAAATAATGTATGGCCATCTTAAAGCCTGATCCCGGGCAACTACACAATAAAACCCTTGCAGTGGGGCTGTGCAATGCAAAGTTTAATTGCATGTTTTGATCTGAAGAACAAAAAAAGATTTACTTACCCAATTCTTAGCTCCTCCTTGCAGCTTGAGTGGTCCCGTGGCTTTTTTCCCCCCACACACTAGTGGTCTAGGGTCCTGACATCATTAAGACCATAGCAGGAGGGTCCATAGCCCTGCATTGGACGTGATGAAGCCTGGGTAGGGTCCACTGTCGGAGCATGGGGGAGCACCATGTGCTGGAGGAGCTGAGGATAAGGTAAATAAAACTCTTCTATCCCCTAGATCAGTGGTGTCCAAACTGTGGCCCTTTGCTTGCATTTATCTGGCTGTTGGAGCAATATTCCTCCTACTGATACGAGACACTATTCTGCCAACTATGGGGCACCATTTCTCCTACTGACACCAACAATGAGGCACTATTCCTCCTAATGATACCAATAATGGGGTACTGCTCCTCCCCACTGACACCAATGATGGGGCACTATTCCTCCCTTTTACACCAATGATGGGGTACTATTCCTCCAAATGACACCAATGATGGGGCAATATTGCTCCCTTTTACACCAATGATGGGGTACTTTTCCTCCCACTGTCACCAATGATGGTGTACTATTCCTCCCAAAGATACCAATCATGGGGTACTATTCCTCCCCACTGACACCAATGATGGGGCACTATTCCTCCCTTTTACACCAATGATGGGGTGCTATTCCTCCCAATGACACCAATGATGGGGTGCTATTCCTCCCACTGACACCAATGATAGGGCACTATTCCTCCCACTGACACCAGTAATGGGGTACTATTCCTCCCAATGACACCAATGATGGGGCACTATTCCCCACACTGACACCAACAATGGGGCACTATTCCTCCCACTGACACCAACAATGGGGCACTATTCCTCCCAATGATTCCAGAAATGGGGCACTATTCCTCTCAATGACACCAACAATATGGTACTATTCCTCTCACTGATTCCAACAATGGGGCACCATTCCTCCCAATGATTCCAAAAATTGAGCACTATTCCGCCCAATGACACCAACAATGTGGTACTATTCATCCCAATGATGCCAATGATGGGGCACTATTCATCCCCTAGTACCAAATGTTGCAATGTTTACTCCCACTCAGGAAAATTTCCAATCCAAATGGCCACAGTGCGGCCCCCTAAAGTCTGAAGGACAATAAACTGGCCCTTTGTTTAGAACGTTTGGAGACCCCTGCCCTAGACAAAATGAGCTGTTAACCCTTGCAATGCGGGTGCAGCCCCATTGCAAGGAATCAGTTTACATTTCCCCAGGTTTGGGCTTTCACGCTTATAAGCACAAGGTGCACAGTGGATACCAGTTGAGCTGACTTTGTTCCCAAGCCTGGACAAGTACATTTAACATTTCAGAGAAAGCAGTGGTACTAAAAGCAAAAGCAAAAATGAGTAAATGACATATGATGATGCAGTCTGTCACTAGCATTAACAAAGCAGATTTTGTTTTTCTGAGTCCCCCTGTAATTTAGTCTTATTACCCATTGATCGTACCGTTAATTTTCAACTTCCTTTATCAGACCAAGCTGTTCAGCAAACATGGATATTAGAGGGTTGAGAAAGCAATTTAACACTGACAGGGGTACTTACAATACACACCTTCTTTTTATTTAAATAAAACTTTTATCCCAAAAAGAAAAAGAAAATGTTTTAGAAACTGCTTAAAGTGATACTAAAGTCTATTTTTTTTGTGTAAAAATAACAAACATGTTATACTTACCTGCTATGTGTAATGGATTTGCACAGAGCAGCCCAGATCCTCCTCTTCTTGGGTCCCTCTTTGGTACTCCTTGCCCCTTCCTCCTGTTGAGTGCCCCTACACCAAGCTGCTTGCTATGGGGACACCTGAGCCAAGCTGCAGCTCTGTGTGTCCATCCAGACATGGAGTTGTGGCCCGGTCCCGCCCCCTCTCTCCTCATTGGCTCGCTGATTTTAATTGACAGCAGGGGGAGCCAATGTCGCTTCCTCGCTGTCTCAGCCAATAAGGAGGGAGAGTCCTGGACAGCCGAGTCTCTCGTGCAACATCGCTGGATTGAGATAGGTAAGTATTAGGTGGGGCTAAGAGGGAGCTTATGCATACAGAAGGCTTTTTATCTTAATGCATAGAATGCATTAAAGTGATTGCAAAGTCTCATTTTAAAAATAAAAATAAAATAACAAATATGATATACTTACCTCCTCTGTGTAATTGGTTTTGCCCAGAGCAGCCCAGATCCTCCTCTTCTCGGGTCCCTCTTCGCTGCTCCCGGCCCCTCCCTCCTATTGAGTGTCCCCACAGTCAGCAGCTTCCAATGGGGGCACTAGAGCCGAGTCACAGCTCCATGTTTCCATTCAGACATGGAGCCCCAACCCGGCCCCACCCACTCTCTCCCCTGATGGGCTGACTGACTTTGACTGACAGCCGAGGGAGCCAATGGCACCACTGCTGTGTCTCAGCTATTAAGGAGGAGTGTCCTGGACAGCTTACACATTTGGAGACATCGCTGGAGAGAGAGGGGGCTCAGGTAAGTAATTAGGGGGTGCTGGGGTGGCTGCTACACACAAAAAGTTTTTTCTATCTTAACTCTCCTTTAAGATAAAAAAATCTTCTGCCTTTAGAACCACTTTAAATTGATTGTAAAGGAAAAAAACCCTATCAAACATCCCTATACTTATCTGCTCTGTGAGATGGAATTGCACAGAGCGGCCCCAATCCTCCTCTTCTTGGTTCCCCTTCTGATGCTCCTGGCCCCTCCTCTCTGTCCACTACCCCCATGGGAAATCACTTCCCATGGGGGCACTCATGCGGGCTCACTCCAGAGCCTCACTACTGCATCCATCGACAAAGACAGTGTGACTCGGCCCCCGATCCCGCTCCCTCGTCACTGGCTTTGATTGACAGTGACGATTATCAAAAATACTGTACTGTACAGGATACATAGAGTGTACAGTACCCAAAAAGTAAACGTATACTGTACAGTAGACATTTAGAGTAAAATTTTAGTCATCAAATCCTTCAAAGGGTGATAGATCTTCAGGGTCATCAGTGTCATCACTGAAATTGAAGTTACCAGCAGGGTCATCAGGAGTTGTAGATGAGGGAAAAGATTACAAGGAAATCATAGAACTGGTAGGAGTAGCTTGCAAGAAGAATTCTGTTAAGGTGCTCTGCTTTGTCATTTTCTTTTTTTCGTCTTAAATTTCACGATTACATTGCATAAGTTCCTTCATCTGCCACTTTAGAGAACCTTTCAACATTTGGGTCCATACTCTCTAATTGTAATAAAGCTGCATTCACTTTTGAGAACACGCCAGCTGAGCTAACCCCCTGACTGTGAACTTCTTTTGTGCTTATTCCATTGTTTCCTCTTTTTCTTCCTCTTCCTGTTCTAAGTGCTGCCGTGCTTCCAACTCTATTAAATCTTCATTATTTGCTTTCCTTCAACAAATTCCACTAATTATTTAATATCAGTCACTTCAACATCTAAGTCAAGCATGTTAGCAAGTTGTACACTTTTTAAAATTATAACTTCAACATTTGTTTCATCAAACTCTTCGCTATTGTAAACTGTTTAAAGTGGTTCTGCACACATTTCATTTAGTAAATCTCTTTGCCTTCCAAATCAGGCAAAGAGTACTAAATGAAGTGTGTTTTTTTTTTCCACTTACCTTGTAATCGCTGACGTTCTTCCCTCTGTCTCTTCGGCGGTGGGCGGGGTCTCTGCGTCGATCCTCGTCACGCCGCACTGTCTCCTGGGATCTGGTGTCATTGATCCCAGGAGTCAGTGCGGACATCTTCCGAAATCTCGCAAGATTTCGGCCACATCTTCCGAAATCTCGCAAGATTTCATAAGATGTGGCCGTAATCTTGCGAGATTTCGGGCGATGTCCGCGAACGTGAGCTACACTTTGCCGCTACTGCGCACGCGCAAGATCGGCGCAGTAACGGCGGTGCATGCTGGGCCATCTGAAGTGCCTGTGTGGGTTCACATGCCCACAGGCAAGATGGCCCCCAGCAGGAAAGATTTTCTAAAACTCTTTTATCTGACAAAAACCGGCAGCATCGATTTACAGAAATAGGACACGTGAGTACCTAAACTAGATCTCATAAGCCATTGCATTGCACTAAAAAAAAAAAAAAAACATACAGACAGTGCAGAACCGCTTTAAGCATTTTTTCCATATACACTGCATACACTTTTCAGTTACTCCCTCCCATGTTGATGCAATGTTTTTTATGCAGTGTAAAATGTTGTAAGCTTTCCAAAAATCATGAAGTGTAACTTCATAATTTTAAGTTGCCTCTACAGGTTTTGAAAAGGTGTTATGCAAATAGTAGGCCTTGAATGTTGCTATTGCACCCTGATCCATGGGTTGTAGGATAGCAGTTGTGTTTTAGGCTGATACACTACCTTTACGTCTGAATGTAGGTCATCGAGATGCTGGGGGTGGCCTGGGGCATTGTCAAACAGGAGGATAATTTTTAAGGGAACGCCCTTTTGCTGACAATAATGCTTGACCGAGGGTATGAAACAGTTGGCGAACCAGTCATCCAATAAAACTTGTGTCATCCATACTTTGTTATTTGCACGATAATAAACAGGCAGTGTGTGCTTACTAACCTCCTTCAATGCACATGGGTTCTATGAAGGATAGATGAGGAGAGGCTTTAACTTGAACCCAGCAACATTTCCTCCCAACAGCAACATGACCCTGTCTTTAAAAGTCTTAAAACCGGGCATTGTTTTATTTTATTTGTGTGTGTAGGACCTTTCGGGTATTTTTTTCCAAAAAAGTCCAGTTTCATCCACGTTAAATATCTGCTCTGGACAGTAGCCACCTTTTTCGATGATTTTATCAAACTCCACCACAAATCTTTCAGCTGCTTCCACATCTGCACTTGTCTGACTCCCTACTGGTACTCCGATTATGGAGGTTGAATCTTCGAAATCTTTGAAACCATCCATGGCTTGCTGTAAATGTATCAGTTCAATCTTCTCCTTTGTTCACTTTCAAATTCTTAGAAATACTGCGTGCTTTGGTTTGAATCAATAAAAGACACATTGGCATTCTTTTTTCTATTTGGTCGTCAATCCATACTGCCAGCAATTTCTCCATTTAATGAATGAGGCCTTTCCGCTGCCTAGTTATTATGGCTTCATATCCTGTTGATGCTTTTACTGCCACTTTCACTCTATCCTTATCCTTTAGGATTGTTGAAATGGTAGAATGTGCAAGTTCCAATTCACTTGCTATTTCTTTACCTTTCTTGCCAGCCTCATAGTTCTTAATGATCTAATTTTTCATATCAAGATTAATAGATTTGCGCAGAACGGAAAAAATAGTTTTGTTTGGTTTCAATTCGTTATTTGAATACATTTATTTAGTTAAATTAGTTCCATTAGGTTCATTCGTTTTCGGAATTTTTTTTCGTTTTTGAATCGATTCAAATTTTTCTAATTCTAATTTGGATCGATTTAAAATGTTTTCAAATAAATTTAGAATAGTTTTCGAATTCGAAAAATTATCAAATTCGAAAAGTTTTTGAATAGTTTTCCAATTTCCAAAGAAAATAAAAAAGAATAGAAAATAAAGGAATAGAATAGAAAAAAGAAAATCCCATTCTATTACTTTATTTTCTATTCTTTTTTATTCTCTTTGGAAATTGGAAAACTATTCAAATTTGAAACGTTTTCGAAATCAAATTTGTATACAAGTATTAGAAAACGATTTGAATTTGAATTCCATGCTAATTTTTTTTTCGTTATTTCGGATTTGTTTGAATTCAGTACTATTCTAATTCGGAAATTCACATACATCCGAATTTCCAAAAAACTAAAATTTGTCCAAATTTTCACGAAACACATATTTGTAAAATTGATTTTCTTTTTATCTGAGCACTTTCTGTAGGTGCAAGCACACGTTTTCTTTTTGCTGACATGGTGTGGGCAATACCTGTATACAGTACAAGCACACATTACAGTACTGTGCACATAAGGACATAAACAGTGCAGTATAAAGAACACTGGAAGGGGCATTTAGGAGGACAGGGTACATTACAGTAAGACATAAGACATAAAACAGTACAGTATACAGTATACAGAATGCTAGAAGGGGCATTTAGGAGAACAGAGTACAGTAAAGTACAGTGCATACCTGTAAAACAGCAGGCCAGGAGTGAGAACGAGGCTGATGCAGAGAGATGACAGGACGTCCTGCACACGGGTTGGGAGAGCGGAAGAGCTGGTCGTAAGTCCGAGTGGTCGCGGGAGAGCTGGTCGTAAGTCCGAGCAGTCATCTTGCACGGGTCAGGGAGAGCTGGTCGTAAGTCGGAGCAGTTGTTAAATAGGTGAGTGGTTAAACAAGGAGTGTCTGTATAAGGTGGAAGATTTAAAAAACAGGAACAGGAGGAATAATATCAGCTTGCGGGGAATACCCGAGTCGGTTAAGGATGAAGCCCTTCAAAACACAGTCCAAAAAATGTTGAATCCTGTATTGGGTCAGCCAGAATCTAATGCTATTCACTTTGATAGACCTCACAGAGTTCAGCTACCATGGAATGTTGCTATGGAGCTGCCGCGGGATGTCATCTGCAGATTATATTACTTTGAAAAAAGAAATGCAATTATGGCAAAAATGCGAGGAACAGCTAATGATAATTTCGAAGGCACACCAATAAAAAAATTTCCAGAATCATCGAAGGAAACATCGGAGCATCGACGGACATTGAGACCTCTTTTGGATACGTTACGCTCTGCAGATATTTCATATCACTGGGCTTCCCAGCATGTCTGGTGGCAATTAAAGATGGCCATTCATCAACACTAAGATTTCAAGAGGACTTACAAAAATTTTGCTTAGATCTTAATATTGACCCACCAGAGCTCCCAAACTGGCACAAAGTCGCTTGTTCTGTTCTCCATGATGGAGGAAAAAGTCGCAGTCACAGAAATTGAATTAATGTAAAAAAAAGGGAAAAGAGTAAAGGGAGGAAGGGAACGAAGAGAGAGGATTGGAAGTACTCTATCTATGAAATATCTAACGTTTGAGGGAAGAAAGGGGAAGGATACCCCCCCTTTTATTTTGTTTCTCCCTCTCTCTTCCCCTCCCTTTAATTATTTGACAACTATTACATAAATTCTTATCCCTAATGAAGATTTGGGGATCTTGTGCCCTGCCGCACATCCAGATCAAGTTGTCCCGAATTCCCACTGGGTCTACTGCAATTTTATGCGTGGTGTAGCTAGGCTACAATGTGCTGTTTTTGCTTTTGGTGTGTGTGTTTTTTTTTTCTCTTTTTTTGTTTGTTTCTTTTTTTCTTGCGCTTTATACCCACCCTCTCTTCTCCCCCTTCTTCCCATCGCCTGTGATATAGAACATTTGTTAAAGGATGGGTTATTGTCATACAATGGACACTCTAACTCTGATCACTTATAATGTAAAGGGTCTGAATACCTTGGGTAAACGACATCAGATTTTAAGAGAATTACAACACATCTCCTATTCTATTGTATTTCTGCAAGAAACATATTTAACACATGGTACTTCAACTTGTATACAATCTGTGCAGTATCCTATATGGTAGTATAGTTTGTCAGATACTAATAAGGCAAAAGGAGTCGCCATTGGTTTTCATAAGAGCACATCTTTTATATTAGAACAAATGATGACCAATGCTTATGGTAGATTTTTATTTCTTAAGGACACGATGGGTGGTATGCAGTGTACTTTAGTAAAATATATTGCCCGAACATTAAACAATCAAATTTTTTCATCCATATACTATCTAATTTGGAAGACTTTGCAAGGGGGGCTATTATTTTAGCAGGAGATATTAATATGTCTTTGGAACCTCTTATAGCTACGTCTCAAGGTTCCTCTAATAGTTGATGTTTGGAGAATTTTAAACCCTAAAAAACGTGATTATTTTTATTACTCTAAAACCCATGATTCTTATTCCCGAATAGATAATATTTTTATAGTTCATCACCATCTCTCCCTGGTAAAGTCAGCCAATATAGGAATTAGCACTTTCTCGGACCATGCCCCTGTGTCAATTAGTTTGATACTTTCTGTCAGCCAAAAAAACGAAGTAATTGGAAACTGGACGATCTTCTTCTGGCCGAGGCACCGGATTACACGGACCTCTCAACTGCCTTAGCTTGGTATTTTGCAGAGAATAAATCATCGGTAGTGCCTGAGTACATCCTGTGGGAAGCCCATAAGGCGTATATGAGGGGGAAGCTAATTGAATTGGGTGCTAGGAAGAAAAAAGAACAACAACAAAAAATTATGGATCGGTTGCGACAGGTGGCTGATTTAGACCCCTTCACACTGAGTTGTTTTTCAGGCGCTATAGCGCTAAAAATATCGCCTTCATAGCGCTTGAAAAAAGCCTCAACTGCAAACCCAGTGTGAAAGCCTGAGTGCTTTCACACTGGGGCACTGTGCTGGCAGGGCGTCACAAAAAGTCCTGCCAGCAGCTTCTTTTCAGCGGTGGAGGAGCGGTGAATACACTACTCCTCCCCATTGAAAACAATGGGGCAGCACTGCTATACCGCCGGCGTTTTGCGGGCGGATTCAACCCCTTTTTTTCGCCGGAAGCCCTCAGATCCCACAGTGGAATTGGCATAAGCAGTCAAATGTGGGGCAAGAATCTCCTTGAATTTCTTATAATAATATATTGTGTACCCGTCCGGACCTGGGAATTTACCTATCGGTGTTGACTTTAACCACTTCAGCCCCGGAAGATTTGCCCCCTTAATGACCAGGCCATTTTTTTGCGATTTGGCACTGCATCATTTTAACTGACAATTGCGTGGGCGTGGGACTTTGTACAAAAAAAAATTGATGTCCTTTTTTTTCTCCACAAATAAAGCTTTCTTTTGGTGGTAATTGATCACCTCTGTGATTTTTATTTTGAAAAAATATATATTTTTTTTACTTTTTGCTTTTTTAATAATAAAATAAAATAAAAAAGTGTCACTTAGTGTCCATTTTGTCCACCACAATGTCGCAGTCCCACTGAAGATCGCTGATTGTCGCCATTACTAATAAAAAAAAAGTCTCTAAATCTATCCCATATTTGGAGATGTAATTTTTGCGCAAACCAACCAATATACGCTTATTGGGATTTTTTTTTACCAAAAATATGTAGCAGAGTACATATTGGCCTAAATTTATGAAGACATTTTATTTTTGAAATTTTTTTATTGGATGCGTTTTATAGCAGAATGTAAAAAATATTGTTTTTTTTACAAAGTTTTAGTTTTTTTTTGTTTATAGCGCAAAAAATAAAAACCACCAAAGAAAGCTCTATTTGTGGGAAAAAAGGACATCAATTTTATTTGGGTACAGCATCGCACCACTACGCAATTGTCAGTTAAAGTGACGCAGTGCCGTATCGCAAAAAATGGCCCGGTCAGGAAGGGGGTAAAAGCTTCCGGAGCTGAAGTGGTTAAGTATGTGTGTGCCTGTGGCTTTAAGCAAGAGATCACATGACTGTGGTATGGTCATTTAGTAGTGATAGATCAGGAGAACCTGGTCTATGCAAATTTTTGGGATATAACATTTTTCATATAGCTCAGTCAGAGCTGCGGAGACTCATACAAGGCAAACGTGATTCATGGGTTGTACAATTCTCAACAGCCCAGACAAGCCATCACGCATATATTAACAGACTGAAAACATTTTAAATTTGCCTAATTTGCTTTGATTATTAACCGCTAGAAAATAAACTCCCTTGGGAGAAAGACGTATGTAGATATTCTGTGAAAAACACTGTGGAATGTGTTATTGCTATATAAAAAAATAAAATAACTTAAACAGAATGATAGAGTTTTATATTTCTTTTTTTTTTCAGGACTAAAATTATATTTTTAAAAATATGTTTTCTTTTTGATCAGGTAAATCTGAAATTTTGCATATCTTGTATTTATATTTTCAAAACCAGCCACAGGTGGGGCTCTAGGCTCCTTTTCTTTGTTTAGTTATTTTACTAATATTTATTTATTACAGGTATTTACAGTATATAGTGCCAACAATTTACAAATATATTGTCCATTCATGTCAATCCCTGCCCACAAGGAGCTTACAATCTAAGGTCCCTTAACTCATATTCATACATACACCTACTAGGGCCAATTTTGAGCCAATTAACCTACCAGCATGTCTTTGGAGTTTGGGAGGAAACCGGAGTACCCATAGGAAACTCACGCAAGCACAGGGAGAACATACAAACTCCACACAGGCTCCTTTTCACATATTTTACAGACTACTCTTACCCAATGAAAAAAAATTAACAGAGCTTAGTTGCTCAAGATCACATTTACCATACATCTGCAGTCAAACAGAAAAGTACATCTGTTGGCACAAACTCAACATTTCGGAAGAGAAGGTGAGTAGGTCCTGATGTTTGTGGGTTGGTCATCTTGACCACAGGAACAGCAAAGCTTCTTACTTAGGAAAAGGTTACAGTGGAACTCACTCAAAAAGAAAAAGGAGAAATGGTTTATGACAAGGGTTTCCAACCTATGGCCCATGGGCTGCATGCGGCCCAAGTTAGCTATGAATGCGGCCAAACACGAAATCATAAACTTTCTTAAATATTTAGATTTTTTTTGGGGTGGGATTTTTTGTAAAAAAAAAAGCATTTACACTTAGCGAACACATGCAACCAAAGAAAAAAATTACAGTATCTTTACTGTCTGCTGGACTTTTATAGGTTTTAGCTTCTCACTCTTCACAATCACGCCTTATTACTGTCACCAGTTTTTGGCAGCACTTATATTTGTGAGCAACTATTTTCAAGGATAAAGCACACGAAGGGCAAAATTAGAACCAAAATATCCTTTAAGCACTTTGAGAATACATTGAAAATTGCTACTACATCCATTGAATGTCAAATATTGCACTAGTTTTATTTTTACTTTTATAATAAAAGTTTTTTTTAACTCAGATAGGTAAAGTATCTATATCAGTGATCGATACCTTGTTATCTGCCCAATATTTTCTGCCCATCAGCTATCCTTATGCCCCGTACACACGATCGTAAATTCCACCAGCAAAAGTCCGATGTGAGCTTTTGGTTGGAAATTCCGACCGTGTGTACGCTCCATTGGACTTTTGCTGGCGGAATTCCCGCCAGAAAAAGATTGAGAGCAGGTTCGAAATTTTTCGGTCGGAAAAAGTTCCGATCGAAAATTCTGATCGTTTGTACCAATTCCGACGCGCAAAATTCCTACGCATGCTCGGAAACAATTCAACACATGCTCTGAAGCACTGAACTTAATTTTACCAGCTTGTCGTAGTGTTGTATGTCACCGCATTCTTGACGGTCGAAACTTCAGAGAACTTTTGTGTGACCGTATGTATGCAAGCCAAGCTTGAGCGGAATTCCGTCGTGTGTACGGGCATTATTGTTAGTGTAAATTATGTGTGGCTCTTCTTCCAATGTTTCCAAATTCCTCTTCTTCCAATGTGGCCCAAGAAGGTCAAAAGGTTGGACAACCCTGATATATGAGAAAGGCTATACCAAGGCTTAGGTAGAGATGAATCCAGAAATAAATAAAAGGGCAAAGATTATCCATTACCATTTCCACTACTATCACTGTTTGAGGTCTTTAGTGAGCTTCAAACCTGGAACCTTGCTTACAACATTGCTTTCCACCTGGCTTTGTTCTTTTTCAGGTTAATGTTCTGCTTTACATCACAATTGCTTGTCATTTGCTGGATGTCATCCTTGGCTTGAGTTTGACAGGCAGCACTGACTGTTAAACTGGCCTATCAAAGTCAATGGCACCCTACCACAACTGTGAACCAAACACGTGTCTCGCAGTTACAGAATTTTAGTTCCATGCAAAATCGCCATAAAACAGGAAAACTAAAACAAAAAACAGGCATTTATGAAGTTACAGTATTGCCTCCTACACGCCTGGAAACCACTCTAATGCTCTCCTCTAAAAAGCGATCCCTTTTTAAAAAGTGGGTGAAGACGGCTGCTGTGTGAAACTCGCCTTAAAGTGTAAAGGCCAACAACTTCCTGTGCTATATTTTTTTAGAAAACACATAAAACTACAGGAAATAAATGCAATGGGTGCAGCTGTAAGCAAATCGTAACCCAAAATGTTCTGACCCGCTCCCCTAGCACCTTTTTTCTTAATTTTATTTCACTCATGTACCGTATTTATCGGCGTATAACACGCACCGGCGTATAACACGCACCCCAAGTTTAGGAGGGCATTTTAAAGAAAAAATGTTTTAGGAGGGAAGTTTAGGAAAAAAAAAAAACACTTACATTTAAGCGTCATTTGCAGCTTTGCCCAGTGTGATTTGCAGCTTTGCCCAGTGTGTTTTGCAGCTTGCCCAGTGTGATTTGCAGCTTTGCCCAGTGTGTTTTGCAGCTTGCCCAGTGTGTTTTGCAGCTTGCCCAGTGTGTTTTGCAGCTTGCCCAGTGTGTTTTGCAGCTTGTCAGTGTGTTTTGCAGCTTATCAGTGTGTTTTGCAGCTTGTCAGTGTCATTTGTAGGTTAGCCACATTTAAATTTGCCGCCTAGAAAGACCGCGGCGTGGGAAAAGACCGAACGGCGCCGTAAAAACCCGAGCCGTCTGTTCAGCTCGGCTCGCAGTCCCGCCTCCCTACTGTTTCGGAAGCGAGCGCAGGGAGGCGGGACTGCGAGCGGCGCCGGAAAAACCCGAGCCGTCTGTTCGGCTCGTCTCGCAGTCCCGCCTCCCTGCTGTTTCGGAAGGCGGGACTGCGAGCGGAGCCGAACAGACAGATCGGTCTTTTTCGGCGGCGCTCGTTTTTTTTTTTTTCGGCGGCGCTTGGTTTTTTTCGGCGGCGGTCGCTGTTTTTCGGCGCCGTTTGATTTTTTTTTTTTGCACTTTTTTTTGGGGGATCGGCGTATAACACGCACCCACGACTTTCACCCGATTTTAAGGGGGGAAAAGTGCGTGTCATACGCCGATAAATACGGTAATATATCTTAAAGCAGTAGTAGTCTTGCAGTGTTTCCGTGACATCACAGATCCTTCCTCTTCTTGCATGGTGTTGATTGTGGGTGATCCTTACTGCTGCACCGAATGGCACATATGTGAGTACATGCAAATTATGTTTTGTGATGCAGTGAGTGTGTGTGTGGGGGGGGGGGTAATATCGCCCTACCATTATTATATCTTCTGTTTGGTGTGTACTGCATATGAACTGTTTATATATTTAAAAGGTGTTGTAAAGGCAGAAGGTTTTTAATCTTTTTATCTTAATGCATTTTATGCATTAAGATAAAAAAAGTTTGTTTGTAGCAGCTTCCCCAGCACCCCCTAATACTTACCTGAGCCCCATCTCTCTCCAGTGATGTCCATGAGTGTCTTAGCCATCCGAGACTCTCCTCCTGATTGGCTGAGACACAGCAGTGGTGCCATTGGCTTCCGTGGCTGTCAATCAAAGTCAGTTAGCCAATCAGAAGAGAGAGGGGGTGGGGAAAGTCAGGGCTCGGGGTCTAAATAGACACACGGAGCTTTTACTCGGCTCGGGTGCCCCTATAGCAAGCTGAACAGGAGGGAGGGGCCAGGATCACAGAAGAGGGACCCCGAGAAGAGGAATATCCAGGCTGCTCTGTGCAAAACCAACTGCACAGAGGAGGTAAGTATAACATGTTTGTTTGTTGTTTATGTTTTTTTCAATGAGACTTTACAATCACTTTAACTGTAAAGGTAGAGCAATGATGCTCTTTCTACAGTGATGTTAAAGTAGACCTTCAGTCATTTTTTCAACTTTACATCTATTAAATCTTCTGCCCTTGTTGTTTTAACTTTGGATAGTAAAACTTTTTTTTCTGCCAGTAAATACCTTTTACGGCCCAATTCATCTTTCTTGTCTGGCCATTAGCCTGGGCTTATGACATCATGCACAGCGCTCTCTCTCTAACTCTTGTAACTCTTGTAATCCAAAGACATGCAGGTAGGTTAATTGGCTTCTGTCTAAAAAAAAAATTGGCCCTAGTCTATGAATGGGGACCTTGGATTGTGGGCTCCTTGAGGGTAGGGATCGATGTGAGTGTGCAATGTACAGGGATAGGGACAATTGTAGACACTCACTCAGGTTGAACTGGATGGACTGATGTCTTTATTCAACCTTACTAACTATGAAACTATGAAACTATAAGAGTTTGCCAGGAAGAGAGGAGCGATAAGTTATAAGAGGGCCAATGAGAGCTGCAGGGCTGCAGAGCTGGAGGTGTGCCTTTGTGTGTCTGTGTAAATCCAGACACACAGAGGCTTCTTACCACGTGATCAGCTGTGACCAATAACAGCTGATCATAGAGTGAACCAGGAAGTGCCAGTAAGCAGCATTCCTCGGTTCGCGCTGACAGGGAGAGACGATCGGCGGCTCTCCCTGTCAGAGGGGGGTCTGTGCTGATAATCAGCACACTGATTATCAGCACAGCCCCCATCAAATGTACCCATAAGCTGCCAATCAGTGCTCAATCAGTGCCCTATCCTAACCCCTGACAGTGCCAATAAAGTGCCAATCAGTGCCCACCATAGTGCCAATCAGTGTCCATCACAGTACCAATCAGTGCCCAGCATTAACACCTGTTAATACGTGCCCAATCAGTGCTGCCCAGCAGTGTCATATATTAGTGTCCAACAATACCACCTATAAGGTGCCAATCAGTGCCGCCTATCAGTGCCAATCAGTGCCGCTGGTCAGTGCACATCAGTGCCTCCTTTCAGTGCCCATCAGTGCCGCCTGTGAGTGTCCATCAGTGCTACATATCAGTGCCACCTACCGGTGCCCATCAGTGCTGCATATCAGTGCTGTCTATCAGTGCCCAGCAATTCTACATATCCGTGCCTCCTCATCAGTGCCACCTTATCAGTGCCAACTCATCAGTGCCCATCGGTGTTGCCTCATCAATGCTCATCAGTGCAGACTCATCAGTGCCCGTCAGTGAAGGAGAAAACTAAATTTTATAACAGAAATGAAAAACTGTCTTTTTTAGTTTGTTTAGCAAAAAATAAAAACTGCAGAGGTGATCAAATACCACCAAGAGAAAGCTCTATTTGTGGGAAGAAAATGATAAAAATTTAGTTTGGGTACAGTGTTGTATGACCGCGCAATTGTCATTCAAAGTGCGACAGCGCTGAAAGCTCAAAATTGTCCTGGGTAGGAAGGGGCGAATGTGCCTGGTATTGAAGTGGTTAAGAAAATAAATATTTTATTTAAGAGGTTTGAGATCAGACCAACTGGGTGCGTCCGTGATGGTTTACAGGAAGTGGACGAGTCGAGGAAAGCCCTAGATTGATCTTGAAGGTTACAGTGAAAGCTGCATCTTTTTTTTACCACTGTCGGACAATCAATTTTTTATTTAAAAATGTGGAGTTGGGTTTCAATTGTTTTAATTGTTTAAGTACCAAAGAAAGTTATAAAACATCCATTTAAAAAACATAAATTAAAAAAACTTTAAATAAATAACATGAAAATGACCCAGACTGTTTTATCTTCCTCTTAATAAGATAAATTACAGGAAATTGCACATAGCATTGTTTAAAGAAAAGTTTAGCATTTTTGTTCAGTGGAGATTATAGGCTTAATTGTGTTTTTTTATACTTGCATTTTCCTGAAGTCCTTCATTTTAAAAAAAGAGAGAGAAAGAAATTGGAGAGGTTTGTAAAGACTTTGCTTTGTCTCCTGTGCCATTTCCTTTAGGATAAAAGGGTGCGTGCGCTAATCTGCCGCCTTTCCATCTCCTCTTTGAAACTCTAGATGATACGTTTGTATTCACAGCTGGGCTGGCTACATAGTTCCTCCTATATTACCTTTAGGACATTTTAAGATTTACATTTGGATCAAACAAGACTTTCTATGCCTTGAGAATCCTGCCAATGAAATAAAGCAAAAAACACTTAGGAAAGCATGCACTTAACTTTACCCCAAAAGCTAACATCCCACTTACTCTTTGGATTTTGTTACTGTCTTTAAAATTCACTTCCCCCCACCCCCATGTTTTATGGTATTTTTGCTCTATTTTGCTATTATAATTAATTGCTTCTTAAATTTAATGGTTTGGGAGGAAGGATCTGGTTTGAAATTCTAATCATTAATCAGATTTCCCGTAGGGTGTACATAACAGACCTTTAATCTGAAGCATTCTTAAGCATTGTGTGGCCCGATATAAAACTGAAAATGCCTCACCTCTCAAGAAAAGTCTTTTACTAAAAAATAAAATAAAAATAGTGTCCCGCGATGTAATCCATCATCAATCACCTTGCCAGCAAAAATAGAAAAAAAAACCCTGCTGTCATCTCTTGAGGCCCTCTGCCTCCTCTCTGCTTTGACAGCTCTTATATAGGCAAGGGGCAGGGCCACCTGATTACATCACCTGGTGGCACTGCCCTCTTATGACATCACATGATGTCATGGGACGTCACAAAGGGGTGGTGTCACCAGGTGAGGGAACCGGGTGGCCCGCCCCTTGCCTATATAAGAACTGTCAAAGCAGAGAGGAGGTGGCCTCCCAGGAGGCAGAGCATTTTTTTTTTTCTTTCTATTTTTCGGGTCTGGTGGGCAACGTGATTGATGATGGATTACACTGAGGGACACTTATTTTTATTTCCTTTTTAATAAAGGACTTGTCAAAAACTGTTCCCTGTGTTTCTTACTTTTTGACACTTTTTTGGTGAATGGGTAAGGGTACGATGTACCCGTTACCCATTCACATAGAGGGGGTCGGGGACTCTGGGGGGCCCCCTTCTTAAACCCGCAGACCTCAACAACCGTAGCCCAGGGTTGACGGGAAGAGGCCCTTGTCCCCATAAACATGGGTACAAGGTGCTTTGGGGTGGGGGCGCAGAGCCATGTTGAGGGCATGTGGCCTGCTACAGTCAGGTCCATAAATATTGGGACATCAACACAATTCTAATCTTTTTGGCTCTATACACCACCACAATGGTTTTTAAATTAAACTAACAACATGTGCTTTAACTGCAGACTTCCAGCTTTAATTTTAGGGCATTTACATCCAAATCAGGTGAACGTTGTAGGAATTACAACAGTTTGTATATGTGCCTCCCACTTTTAAGGGATCAAAAGTAATTGGACAGATTAACAATCATCCTTGAAACTTTCACTTTTTAATACTTGGTTGCAAATCCTTTGCAGTCAATTACAGCCTGAAGTCTGGAATGCATAGACATCACCAGATGCTGGGTTTTATCCCTGGTGATGCTCTACTGCAACTGTCTTCATTTCCTGCTTGTTCTTGGGGCATTTTCCCTTCAGTTTTGTCTTCAGCAAGTGAAATGCATGCTCAATCGGGAAATCAGGTCAGCTGATTGACTTGGCCATTGCATAACATTCCACTTCTTTCCCTTAAAAAACTCTTTGGTTGCTTTTGCAGTATGCTTCGGGTCATTGTCCATCTGTACTGTGAAGCGCCGTCCAATGAGTTCTGAAGCATTTTGCTGAATATGAGCAGATAATATTTCCCGAAACACTTCAGAATTCATACTGCTGCTTTTGTCAGCAGTCACATCATCAATAAATACAAGAGAACCAGTTCCATTGGCAGCCATACATGCCCACGCCTTGACACTACCACCACCATGCTTCACTGATGAGGTGGTATGCTTTGGATCATGAGCAGTTCCTTTCCTTCTCCATACAATAATTTTAGGAATATTAACTGATTTATAAATAAATATATGCCTGTAAACCTCTTTCAACTGTAAACAGCAATACGTCTACATTTTCATTGCTGTCTGTAAACCCATTCGTAATATTTAGGACCAGTGTTGTCAGCCTTTTGTTCATGTCAGAACTGTTTTTCTCCCCATACAAATCTATGAGGATACAAAACCACAAAGCAAGTGAAATGCAAGTTAGAAGCAGGTCAACTCAAATATCTCAAAAGTCAACAAATCAGCTGAATTCTGAAAGATCTCAGAATCGCTTCAAACTGATATCAAAAGCATACTCATTGGCAGAGCTCAAAGCCCGTTGACATAGGCCCCCACCCACTCCATATGTCCCAGTGTCACAAGGGCAAGAAATGATGTGATATCTCTCTGATGGGGATAGAGCTACATTTATATAGTAAAGCAGGGAAAGGGTTAAAGCATCTGCTTTTTTTGACTCTCTGTGACACCAATGACCCAGTGACACTGAAACTTTCTAATTTTTTACTGGTGTCACTAGGCCAGGAAGTGAAATTTCTCACATGAGGAAATCGATAGCAATGAAAAATCAAGACAGACATTGCCCATTCTCTTGAAAGGCTTTGGGCCAAGTCAAGCTTTCCATTATCACATTACAGTTTGCTACAATAGGTAACATTTTTTGTCTTGTGCATTTTTGAGAATACTTACTATGGGGTTGATTTACAAAAGGCTAAGGCTAATAGGCTGCTTATTTTGCGAAGACATTTTCCTTTAGCTTAGTGAATGTGGTAGAAATTCACTTTGCAAAGACTACCCAATTACATGAAAGAAAAATAAAAAAAGCTGTATTTTTTTCTTGCGCATGATCAGCAAGTCATCAGAGTGTCACGTCATTTACTAAGCCAATAGAAAATTCCATTGGAAATGACAACTTCTCTTGCAAAGTGAACATCCTATTGGCCTTTAGTAAATCAATGACAATATCTCTATTTTAGTATGCTTTTGCACCTTGTTTTTTATGTGGTCTTAGCGCTTAGCAATAAGCTAGATACTTTTAGATAATTTAGATAGAATATAAATGTAAAGAGTGACAGGTTTCCACCACATGATCAAGAAGTTTGGGGCAAAATTCTGGTTGCATTGGAATCTGACCTGATCAGTGATTGCTGCAGAGTTAATAGGTGGGGCCTAGCTGTTGGAGTTGGATCTGACTTTAATGCCGCGTACACACGACCGGACTTTTCAATAGCAAAGGTCCGACGGAACGACTCTGTCGGACAATTCGATCGTGTGTGGGCTCCATCAGACTTCCTTATTCTAGTCCAGTCGTACGTCATCACGTTTGAATCCGTTGGACTTTAGTGTGATTGTGTGTGGCCAAGTCCATTCATTCGGAAAGTTTGTCGGAACTCCGTCGAAAGTCCGTCGGAAAAACCACCGGACCTAGTCCGTCGAAAAGTCCGCTCATGTGTACGTGGCATTAGTGTGCTGAAGGAGGAGAATGAGTCTCAGAAACAGACACCAGATGGATATCTGGCAAAATGGACATGCTGCATCTATGTGGGAGAGAAGACTGGAGACTGGAAGAGAACAGCAATGTTGAGTAGTGCATATTGTGTAATTGACTGTAAATTTAGCTCCAAGGGTTCTTTTAGATATCCACCTTCCTCCTTCATCCCCCAAAAAACAAAATTGCAAAGCACAAGCATTATTCACTCCCCCCACACAACATAATTTCCCTACATATCCTCCTACATGGCGCAGAAGCGGTCCTTCTGGGGGAACATCATCAAATCACCTTGGACTTACAGGAGAATGCTACATAGAATGACACTGCATAATTAATGAATACATTTTAAGAAATACAAGGGTTGGACAGAAATATGTAAACACTACACGATTTGCAGGTATGAAAGTGACAACATTATTTGCGTTGAAAGCGGAAGTGATGTAACATTTGACAGTAGGCAACATAAACTCCAAACATACAAAGAACACTAGACACACCAAACTGGATTAATAATGGCTTAGCCTTGTTTATTGGTTTTTACAAATACAAAACATTAACAATTCACCATAACTCCCAACCTTCTTGCCCAGGCCAAATTTCAGCTTTCAGTGCTGTCACACTTTGAATGACAATTGCACGGTCATGCAACACTACCCAAACAAAATTTTTATAATTTATTTCACACAAATAGAGATTTTTTTGGAGGTATTTAATCACCACTGGATTTTTTTTATTTTTAGCTAAACAACTAAAGACCGCAAATTTTGAAAAAAAAACAAACTTTTTCATAGTTTGTTATAAAATGTTGCAAACAGGTCATTATTCTCCTTCACTGATGTGCACAGATGAGGCTGCACTGATGGGCACTGATGATGCGGCACTCATGAGGTGGCACTGATGGGCATTGATGGGCACTGATAGGCTGATCTAATGAGGTTGCACTGGTGAGCACTGATGAGGAGGCACTGATGGGGCTGCACTGATAGGTGGCCATGATGGGCACTGATAGGCAGCACTGATGGGCACTAATAGGTGGTGCTGATGGGCGCTGATAGGTGACATTGATGGGTACAGATAGATGGGCACTGGTAGGCAGCACTGATAGGTGACACTGATGAGGAGACAAAGAACAGAGAGACCAGGTGCACCAAACTAAGTGCAGTATCTAAAATCACTGTTTAATTTTTAAAAATCAAAGCCAAAAGGCTAAAAGTGGAGTAAATATAGGCATGTAAAGTTTTTCCAAGTGGCAAGTGCTTCAGTGGTCCGAGTTGTTGTCCTATTGATATAGAACTGGCTGGATGCAGAGATAATCCGTGTATGCTTGTAGGTTAGCTGATGGTTTTGCTGTGTAGCCTCTGAGTAGATCCGGAATGCCCAGTGGTACAGTATACTAGCGTCCTACACCTCAAATGGAAACCGGAAACTGGAACTGGAAGTGAGGAGACACTGATTAGCAGCACTGGTGGGCACAGATTGGCAGAACACTTGGGCACTGGTTTGACTGCAATGATAATTACTGCCCTGATTATCAGTGAATGTGTCCCTTTTACAGAAGGCAGTTATCAGCTCTTTTCTCCCTTCCTTGCATTGTCAGCATGCAGAAAGGAGTGCAGATAACTGGCTTCTGTATACATCCATGATCAGCTGTGATTGGACACAGCTGATCATATAGTAAAAAGGCGCTGATTGGCTCTTTACCTCAATCTGTGATCAGCAGTCTCCGGAGGCAGGGCGCGGGCACCCAGCAGGTGCGATCAGGGGAGACTCTCATATGATGGTCGCCAGGAACTAGCTGGCTGTGCTGTAGCCGTAATTTGACTATCGCATGCTTAGAAAGTGGTTAATTAATAAACACTTTAAAACTGTAAATAAAATCATCCAAAATCAGTGGAGCGCTCTTCAAATATCCCTCTGGTGACTGTCAAAGAACCCACTCAGCCTTCTGCTTTAATAGGGGCGCTTGGATTTTCTGGAATGTTCTGGGAGGTCCCAATCAGCTGACTTTTTTGACCTATCACAAAACTCCCCATTGAAATCAATCAATGGGGGCTTAAAACTCCTCCCACCATCATCCCATGAGGGAAAGGGGGGCCTTAAAACAGGTTATCCCCCCTTTCCTCACATTCTTTTGATTCTGCTGTGTAATGAGACACCTATTAGGTGGGAAGTCTCACTTTCGTTATTCACTGCGTGATCTGCTAGTAACATGGAGTCATGTCAGAGCTTACTGAGTTTCAAAGAGCGCAAATTGTTGGTGCCCACTTAGCTGGTGCCTCTGTGACTGAAGTTGCCAATGTATTTGTGGTGTGGCGAGGTACAGTATCAAAGGTTATTACGGCATATACAGTTTCTGGGAAAACGTTGTCTGATAAGCATAAGTGCAGCTGACATTGTCAACTGCCAAAAAGAGAAAAGGACATAGCACAGGATTGTGACATAAAATCATATTTGTCAACTTACAGGAGAATACCAAAGGTGGTTCAACACCATATTAGGTAACAATTTCCTTATTTTACCTGTTTTTTTTTATATTTTTGTCCAACCCCTGTACATGTGTGGGATTCCAGGAAAGAAAGAGGGGCTGAGGAAGTTGACAGCAGGGAGTGTGGGCTGAAGTGGAGCTTTAAAGTGGTTGTAAACCCTTACAAACCACTTTGACCTACAGGTAATCCTAGATTAAGGCTTACCTGTAGGTCCAATAAATATCTCTTAAACCTATATGGTTTAGGAGATATTTCGAAAAAAACAGGCATCGCTGTCTACGGCGCATGCGCCGTAGACAGCGGCGCGCAGGCGCACAGCGCATGCCGCGTTCACTGCGATATGCCGCTTTCGTGCGCATGCACGGGAGTGACGTCATCGCCGCTCCAGCGAATGACAGTGCTGGAGCAGCGAGACCCAGAAGTCACTCCGGGCTTGATGGTGTCACAGAAGGTCGTGGATGAGGGTCGCTTCGGGGGCTTCCTTCTCAGGTAAGTCATTCATAATAAGCTAGTATGCTATGCATACTAGCTCGTTATGCCTTTGCCTTGCAGGTTCCGTTTTTTTTTTTTTTTTTGAGGAGGCTTTACTTCCTCTTTAAGCACTGCTGGCTCTAGTGGTATTGTGTGATCCCTTGCAATGAGAGGGGTATCTGGGGTCTTTACCAGCACCAGGAAGCAGAGTTGGCTACCCCTATAAAAGATGAGCAAGGAGCAAAAGCCAAGAGAGTGCCCAGCATAAGATATACCAAAATTGTTATCTGGACTAATAAAATTAGTAAAGTGGATAGACGACTGTGATAAGGTGCCAAACCCAGCAGGTAAGATTACTTTTCTCTTTCAGTAATAAAGTTTTTCTTAGACTCACGGTATATAATATACTGGACCATCTAGGTAAGAGTGTCAGACTTTTTTTCTACGAGTGAAAAAAGCCCAATTGCACACATCTCATTTTCGGAGGGCTACGACTGTTCAGTAATTAAAAATAAGGACTCAGTGTGCAAGATCATTACACAAAGCTCCATTTGTTTGGGATTAAAATGTTGCAGTTCCCTGAAGTTCTGCATCAGTTCAGTTAATCTCATCCTGTATCAGATACACGTGGCTCTGCTGTTATGCAAGCCTCCGTATATTACATTTATTACATTTAGGCTATGGCAACAGTACAGCACTAGAGTCGTAAAGCACTGTGAGAACATAGCTGAGCTTAGACCCTTAGAGGACACTGCCTGAGACACAATTCTAACCTTGTAATAGGAGCAGACCTTCCTATAAATCTGAGAGGGTAATGTTTATAGGCAATTCTGGAACATATTTGACAAATCAGTGTGCTTGTTCCATTCCCTCAGCAAAGAACTGTTACTGTGGAACAAACCCCTTTGGAAGATGTTGAATCTGTGGCGAGACATCAAAAATGTGGAAAATCTTTCTACAACAGTTTTGCAGTGAGCTCAATATTCTATCCCACTATAACAAAAATGTTTTTTCCCATGATCTCTAGCTGGCAAAACTAGTTCATACACAGTATCCTACTTACATGATTTAGGGCAGTCCAATGATAGAAACAAACTCATCCTGCTCAAAACCCAGTTAATCCATGTAGGCTGTGCACAGAGTCTATTACCCTGTTGACAATAAATGTAATTACTGATTGAGTGCTGGCTTTACTACAAAGTATGTTATGCAAGGCACCCACAAATAAAATACTATATCAACGGGGGTGAACTTGGGTTCAGTCCGAACCAATGTTTGGCCAAACCTGGAAGGAAGGTGTCAATGCTGACCCAATCAGCTGCGGCTGGGGCATTCCCCGCCCCACAGCTGTACGTTCACAAACGGACACAGAAGTTCCTGACATCATTGACTTAATATGACCACATGGCCAGATTAGATCAATGTCATTGACCTAATCTGACCATGTGGTCTTATTAGGTTCACTGATTGGTCCAACTAATCCAGTTGATTTGGCCGGTGTACTGTCGAATACTGTGTCCGCCCTGTACTGCGCTTGTGCAGTATGGAGGACAAGGAGACGCCAAAACTCTCCGAAGATGAATGGCGCTTGCACACTGAGTCCAGGTTCAAGCCCCACCATCCAAGTGGACATAGAGGTAGAATAAAAATTTGCCGAGCAAAGCGAGGCCGTGCTCGAAGCGTGGCGAGCGAAGCGGGGCGAGCGAAGCGTGGCAAGCGTAATGAGCCCGCGAGGGGCCCTGTTACTAAGTGCTGTTTTACATCATCTACCGTATGTCCACTTGCATGGTGGGGCTTGAACCTGGACTAGGGGCAGAAGGTACTAGCAAGTGCGCAGGCGCCGTTCATCTTCGGAGACTTTCGGCGTCTCCTTGTCCTCTGTACTGCGCAAGCGCTGCACCTGCGCAGTACGGGCCGGACACTATCCGATGGGGGGACAGTTCTCGGCAGAACACCGGCACTGACAGCTTTTTTCAGGTTTCAGACTGAACTTAAGCTCATCCTTAGTCTTAAAGTACATCTAAAAGGCAGATTCTTTTTTTTTTGGACACAATCCCACTGGGTAGATTTCCTGTTCTATAGACACAACAGGAAGCAAAAGGATATTGGCCCAAAGTGTGGGAAAGCCCCCTATTGACAGTTGTCACTAGAACAGGTGTTAAGGTTTCAAACTCAAAATTTGGGATTTCCGTTCACTTTCAGTCCTGATAGAAATGGACACTGGAACAAATAAAGACGATAAATCTCCCCAGTGGAAACTCAGACAACAAAAACCTGACAGAGCTTCCATCCCTTCCCTCCATATCCAAAACAATAAACTTTTAGGCTTTGGATATACTTTTTATACTGCACACAAATTCATGTTGTTCAAAACAAGAAAAAATGTCAATACTGGCTGCACCCCATCTCCTCTCCTTCCATGTATTCCTAAATTACAAACCAATGAGGCCCTTAGAAACTGTCAGGATGGATTAATTTTATTTTGTGTTATTTTTCTTTTCTCAGCCTCAAACTATTGTTCACCACAATCCAATTACACAGCATATTTTGGTGCTTACAAAAATGAGAGATAATGATGATATCCAAAAACTATGCAAAGTGTACGACATCATCCAGATGTTGGGTGTGACATGAGTGGTGCAAAATCACCCAAAAAACATGACCTCAGTTTGGTTACGTTCTATGCTGTTTTTGTATTTCACATGCCTTCACATATACATACTACATGTCATCAGCCAAACATGGACTGAGCAGAGAGCTATAATCTCATATTTCTCTTATATGTTAAACAAAATCAAATGTCACCTTACACTTTGTGAACACAGCCGCACATGTTTGCGATCAGACCAAGTAAGGCGTTGCCAGCTTTTTTTTTATATCCGTCTTACAGAAAAGAACAAGAGTTTAAACAAATACTTATATAGGGATATCATAAAATGAATAATACTTTTGCACTGGATACGATTTTTCAACACATAAAAAAGAAAACTATATTGTATTGACAGTAATTCGATGTTTTTACTTAATTAATTTTTGATGCAAATTTTACATGTTCTGATTATTTGTATCTCATTAACAAATATGGAAAATCTTCCTTCTTTTGGTTATCTGTATACCAAGGAATGTGATTAGCATTCCTTACTTAAACATTGATTCCAGGAAATTATATAAATGTATATCTAACCCCAAAACTTTCATTTTTTACTATGTCTCATTCAGAAGATTATCCTTTGTCGTGTTGTGGTCTAGAAGCATGCTGAGCTTCATGTCCCCCATGTGTACAGCTATGCGGTGTGGAAGAACGTGAACTCTTATGCCCCGTACACACGGTCGGATTTTCCGACGGAAAATGTCCTATCGGACAATGTTGTCGGAAATTCCGACCATGTGTAGGCTCCATCGGACTTTTTCCGTCGGATTTTCCGACGGACAAAGTTTTATCTCCTGCTCTCAAATTTTCCGACAACAAAGTCCTATTGGACTTTTTCCGATCGTGTGTAGCGAATTCCGACGGACAAAGTGCCACTCATGCTCAGATCACATTACAAGACCAAAGCTATTGGCTACTAGCCTCTACGTAATCCCGTCGTAGGCAACAAACGTCACCACGTTCAGAATGATCGGATTTTCCGACAACTTTGTCCGACCGTGTGTATGCAACACCAGTGTCGGAAAAAATCCGATGGATTTTGTGGTCGGATTTTCCGACCGTGTGTATGGGGCATTACAAGCATTATTTAAAGCAATTTTTTTAATTAAAAAAACAAGCATTTTATACTTTATAGTATCAAAGTAGGTAAGGTTGAATGAATAAAGACAATAGTCCATCCAGTTCAACCTGTGTAGGTGCACATGTGTCAGTGTCTCTAATTATTTCCCATATCCCTGTATGTTGTGTTCCTTAAGATGCACATCTAAGAGTCTCTTAAAATTATCAATACTCCCTGCAGTCACCACCAATTGTGGAAAAGAGTGCCACATCCTTATTGCCCTGTCAGTGAAAAACCCCCTTTGCAGTTTAAGGTTAAACCACTTCTTTTCCAATCTCAATGTATGGTCCCTTGTCCTCTTACACTCCTTGAAACTGAATATTTTTGTCCTATGCTGGGATTGCCATTGAGGTATTTGTAAATCGCTATCATATCTCCTCTCAAGCGTCTTTTCTCCAGCGAGAATAAGTCTAGTGTTTGCAGTCTTCCCTCGTAATTGAGGTCCTCCAGTCCACTTATTAGTTTTGTTGCCCTTCTTTGGACTCTCTCCAGTTCCAGCTCATCACTTTTGAGGACTGGTGACCAGAACTGGACAGAATACTCCAGATGTGGTCTAACCAATGTTTTATAAAGTGGCAGGATTATCATTCTATCTCTGGAGTATATCCCTTTTTTACGCATGCTAATATTCTGCCTGCTTTGGTAGCTGCAGCTTGACATTGCATGCTATTGCTCAATCTGACATTTACTAGGACCCCCAGATCTTTCTCCATCCTTGATACTCCCATCGGTTCTCCCCTAGTGTGTAGTTCGCATTTGTGTTCTTTGCCCCAAGTGCATTACTTTACATTTCTCCACATTAAACCTCATTTGCCATGTAGTTGCCCACTCCATGATTTTGTTCAGGTCTTTCTGTAAAATTTCTATATCTTGATGTGAAGTTATTGCCCTGCCTAATTTTGTGTCGTCCACAAAAACTGAGATTGAGCTATTAATCCCATTCTCTATATAATTTATGAATACATTGAATAGAATTGGTCCCAAGACAGAACCCTGGAGCACCCCACTTACCACTGCAGACCAGTCTGAGTACATATTATTTATCACTACCCTTTGGACACGGCCCTGTAACCAGTTTTTAACCCAAGAACAAACCTTATGGTCCTTGTCTGCAGACCTCAGTTTGTAGATTAAGTGTTTAGGGGGGACTGTATCGATTGCCTTTGTAAAATTTAGGTAAATTAAATCCACGGGCATTCCCCTGTCTAGATGACAGCTTACTTCCTCTTAGAATGTTAACAGATTGGTCTGGCAAGAACGACCTTTCGTAAACCCATGCTTATGACTACTTAAGATATATTTTCCTCAGTAAGTTCTTGGATATAGTCCCTTATCATCCCCTCCAATAATTTACCAATGAGTGATATTAGGCTTACTCACCTGTAGTTCCCAGGGATTTGTCTCTGTCCTTTTTGGAATATTGGTACCACATTGGCTTTTCTCCAATCAGCTGGTGCCAATTCTGTCAGTATGCTGTCCACAAAGATTGGGAACAATGGTCTGGCTATAACCTGACTGAGTTCTCTCAGGACTCTCGCTTGTAAGCCATCTGGTCCCGGTGATTTATTTGTATTAAGTTTATCTAGTCTTTCCTTCACTCCGGCCTTTGCTAGCCACAAGGGTATACCCTGTGATATGTCACCGACAGTACATCTGCGGTCAGTATACCCCTCCTGTGTAAAAACTGAGGAGAAGAAGGCATTTAGTACAGTTGCCTTCTATGTGTCATCTGTAACCATCCTCCCGTCCTCATCTTTTATATGGGAAATGTGCTCTGATTTTGCCTTTTTACTGTTAATGTATCTAAAAAATGTCTTTGGATTTTTTTTGTTCACTCTCCTCCGCTATGTGTCTCTCGTAATCTTTTTTGGCCACCCTTATTGCGTTCTTACACTTTTTATTGTATTCCTTGTAGTGTTTGAATGTTGACTGCGAACCTTTACAATGCATTAAGGTAAAAAAAAAACTTTAAGCCTTTAGAACCACTTTAACTCATTCCAACCAGGATAAGTAGGTCTCCTAAAGCCCCATACACACGGTCGGATTTTCCGATGGATTCTGTCCTATCAGACAATGTTGTCGGAAATTCCAACCGTGTGTAGGCACCATCGGACAGTTTCCATCGGATTGTCCGACGGACAAAGTTCTATCTCCTGCTGGATAGATTTTTCGACAACAAAGTCTGATCGCACCAATTCCGATCGTGTGTAGCGAATTCCGACGGACAAAGTGCTACGCATGCTCAGATCACATTACAAGACCAAAGCTATTGGCTACTAGCCTCTACGTAGTCCCATTGTACGCAACGAACGTCACCACGTTCAGAATGATCGGATTTTCCAACAACGTTGTCCGACCGTGTGTACGCAAAACCAACATCGGACAAAGTACGACGGACATGATCCGACGGACCTGGTCCTCGGATAATCCGAGTGTGTGTATGGGGCTTAAGACACACTGAAGTGCTATTGACACAGGATCCACTTTTGAACACCAACACAGAGGCACCTCTGGGAGGCCCCCTGGCCTAACCACTCAGCTCATTCCATACCTTCCTCAGGTCTTACAGCAATGGATCCCAACAGCATCTAAATTCAGCACCTGTTTGCTTCCAGAAGATGTTTCCATCTTGAGTTTAGAAGAAGGAAGAGTATACAACTAAACCCTTTTACTCTGTACTCGAGGAGCAGCTCAAGTCTTTAGGGGTTTGCCTACATATTGAGCAAAAGTGATGTGAGTAGTCTTGCAAATCTCCTTCCTTGCTTCCCCACGCTGGCCATAGATGCTTTGTTTTTTTTGATCAGTGAAGGCACTAATTGAAAGAAAAAACAATAGATTTCCCCATCCAAACTTTGGAGGAATCCTCCCCTCTGTACCATTGTATCAGGACAGCTGGGACTCAGGTGCAGTCTAATTTCTCCACTGTAGATGGCACTCATTTGCAGCAACATTGCAGTTTGGGGGGGGAAGTCAAGAGAACCATGTTTCCTCTATGGTTTCCTGGGTCACTGGGAAAGCTATATGGTTGAATGATGCCATTCCATGTGACTATGGCAGCCATCTTGGTTCAGGCAAGGCCTATTTAAGGTCTTGGCTCTCAGGCTTGGCAAGCATTTTGCGTGTGGGTAGTGTAGGAACAGGTCACCCGTCTGGTAGAGATAGTGATTAGCAGTAGGGAGAGGTTCCAGATGAGTAGAGAAAAAATAGGGACACAACATCCTTTCTAAAGACCTCTCCATTTGGTTATGGAACGGCCAGGCCACTTTCCACCCCTCAAGACAGATGCTGTCGGCACATCTGAGACCTTCTCTGCTACACACTGCTGTTACATTCTGTGAGTGTTCCCCGTTGGACACCTTCCCGCCGGGCTTGTTGTGATTTATTAAAGGTATGTTCTCTGCAACTGGACTCTGAGTATTTACTGCCACTGCACCACGCTGCACCTCCCCACACATAGGTGGATTAAAATTTGGCAGCCCCTGCTGAACCAGCCACAATTTGATCCACCTATAGATAGCTTAAGGGGAAGTTCCCAGAAGCTAAAACCTAAAAGATTACATGTTTGCATGCAGTGGTCCTTGCACTGCTCCCCACTACTCAAAATGTCCCACATTGGCAGGGGCAAGGCTGGACCTTCTTTACAATCTATTATACACCCCACTCACTGGGATCCTTTAGTGGCTATCTAGGCACCTACACTGCTTCTCTGCACTATAGGGTTCCTAACCTTAGCTATGGTGACATTTGGAGACCAATTTGAAGAACTACACTGGGCACTCCTGTACCCCTACCCCACACCTTTACTGCCCTTGACACAAAACAGAAAGTGAGGGAATCTCCTAAAGGACTACATAACAACTCTATCTTATGACATGGAGATGAGATTAATAGGAAGAGGAGTTATTTATGGCAGCAAAAGAGAATTGGGCATGGCTGACTGCACTGTTTGGGAATTCTGTGCAACAGAGGCACTGCAATGTCAGCTCATTACATGAAGTAAAAGACAAAAATGCTTGCTTTGGAGAGAAGCATTGCATTTATTAGATTTTTTTTCTACTTTGCCCGGCCAAACACGTTTTTAACAGTAACTAGCATAAGTAATTACATTTGTCATGTTATCTTCTCATGCTGGAAGGAGAAGCAGCCGCAATTTAGTTCTTATTTGCTAGAAACAAGGAACTTGCCAATTAGAAAAATTAAATAATAAAGTGACAGAAAAAGGAGCTAATCAGTCTACTGCTTTTCCTCCACTGACCAAAAAGTAATGTCTCCAGATTGGCTTCGTTGTGTGGCAGAGCGGTGTACTGTATACGGTTTGAATAAAAGGGCAACAAAAACTGTCTCTTCCTTAATGCATTTCATGTAATGAGCTTTTTGCCTGGATCTCAGCTTTAATACCTCAAATTTACTGGCTTGGATCAAGCATGCAGTAAGCTAAGCCAGAACTCCAAATTTCAATACCTATTCTTGGTCAGTGACTTATGTACTGAAACCATCAATGAGACAGCCAACTAGTTAGCATTTTCAGAAGCAAAGGTCATATCTGGAGCCTGTATTGTTCTTTTAGTTCTTGTCTTTCTATGTAATTACAAACACAACAGTCTTCGATCTGCATAAGTTTACAAAGTTTTCAAATGAGTTTATGCCTGTTCCAAGTCAAATATACATTTTTTCCATGACATAACCTGCATCTTGTTACAAGAAATTGGATAACACAGATGATCGAGTTTTGGTTCAGCCCGATTTTTCTCCACACTTGACTTTACATGTTATTTCTTGGCAAACATCATTGTAACGGTCATGTTACTCCAGGTTATAAAATGCTTGTGATTAGAACACATTGCACATGTGGGATAAAAATGGAAATGCACGTGGTTAAAGGACGTGAGATCATACCCAGAGCTCACATTTTAAATGTGGGAAAAAAGAAAGAAAATAGAAATGACTGTATGTTTTTCTAGAGTAGTGAAAATTTGTGGAGGTAGTTATGAGCAAAAATTTGAGTTTTCATGTTCCAAGATTTTTGATATTTCAGTGAAATTCCCCCATTTCGAATAAATATATTGGAGGCCAAACTAAAGTTGTTGTGATTGATTTGAACCCTTTTGCTGCCATCAAAACTATTACAGCAGCAGCGCCGACATGCTTACAAAGGTCTGGTCACATATTTACTCCCAGTTATGTAGTAAAAGTGATTCCGGCAGATATAAAACCACCAGATCATATCTATGTGCTTTGAAACATCCTCCGCTTCCCTGTCAGCCATGTATCCCAGGCTCACCTTTCCCTCCTAGCTGCTTTGGCCCTTGGTGAGTGTCAGGATGGAGAACAGTGAGAGACTAGCGAACTTCCATTCGATGATCTTCTTTGGGTAGTATGAACCTGGAAGCACTTAGCTCTGAGCTGTCAAACCCCTCTGGCAGTGAAAAAACTTGATCAAGTTTAATAGAAAATGAATGGAAAACATTTAAAAGGATCCCCTGCAAGTATATATATATGCACATTCAAACTCCAAAACGATCGCCAGGAGTGCACGTGTATGCAAACAACCATTGTACCACACATATTAGGTATCAAATTGCATGTTGGCATGAGACCAAAATTCTAGGGACATCATTCACAGGTGACTCTAAATGTATGACCTGTAAAAGCTTTTAAAGAATCACATATGGACAACCAAACTCTGCCTTTAGCTAAATCATCAGTTTTGAATTGATGGGCCCTTTAAAGATGAATTCCAGGCATGGCAGTTTTTACATATTTACACTGGCCCAGCTTGGATCAATGTAAGTATTTGTGTGCCATACCTGTTGGATCCTTGTGATAGATGGAAATCAGTGCAGTAGGCACTACCCTGCTGCTTACTGAACGCAGGGGGATGCCCAACCAGTATGCGCCATTCAGAGAAAACTTTGTATTTTCTCAATGAGTGCAGCATTCTGTGGTTGGATGAGGTGGAGATTGTGAGGTCTCCACCCCTCCCTTTCACCATGTCCAATCAGAAAACACTTTGCATTAATTAAGAAAATGCAAAGTGTCCCCTGAATGGCACCCTTGTGAAGCAAGCAACTAACCTATGTTCACAATACAGCAGCCACATTGCATGGGACCCAGCAGCTAGCGGCAGTCACTGTTGTAGCAGTGCATACTACAGTGATTTATAGCATCCATGGGGATGCCACAGGTATAGTACATATACTGTATACTTAAACTGGTCCAAGGTGGACCAATGTAACTATTTGATCACCTCTGCGGTTTTTATTTTTTTGCATATCAACAAAGAAAGACCAACAACAACCCCCAGGAAAGATCTGAGACAAGATCTAAAACACCTTCCTATCCCGGGCAGCCTGAACTAACTATGTAGCTACAGTGTACCACTAATGCAACAGCAGAAATACACTAAGGGGTACCCCGTAACCACCTGTAGATAGATAGATAGATAGATAGATAGATAGATAGATAGATAGATAGATAGATAGATAGATAGATAGATAGATAGATAGATAGATAGATATCTACACCTGCACAGCTGGACAGGCTGCTCAAATGATATATTTGCAACAGAACATTACAACATTTTACCAGTTATTTCAGATGCATTATATTTCACAATGTATTGGAAGATTTATACATTTTTTTACTAATATTTCACATCTCTTCTTAGGTCAGGGTGTCACAAACTCAATGATTCCCAGTCAAGTTCCAGTGACACTTGCAAGAACATGGCCAGCGACCTGATTGATGATTTTGAGATTAATCAACATTTAGTGACAGCTTTGTCAAATCTTCCAGACAGATACATATATCATTTATCAGACGAATGGAGAAAGTGTAGAAAGTTAATGTACTTTAGGTAGAAAGGCTTTTCTATCACCATAGATTAAAAAAAATATATTATTTTTAACAGCCAAGAACAATAAAATGATCACATTACTCAAAGAATATAACTTAACCTGGTTAAATCATAAATGAATAGTACTTTACGGGATGTTTGTTCTGTTATTGTCTATTGTTCATTTTGTTTCTGAAGACTCATTGCCGTTCTTTCCAACAGGCTTTGAGTAATCTCTGGTGTGCATGGATTTTGGTTAATCAGGGCCATGGGAGGACTCTGTAATGTGATTTTAAAAATACTGCTGATACCACCTTTATAAGACCGAGTACAAGTATCGATACTTTTTTTTAAGTACTCGCTAATACTGGTACTTTTTTTATGTGACAGTATGTCATGTGACAGTGGCATAATTATGCAGCACTGATGGGCACTGATAGGTGACACTGATGAGGCGGCACTGATGAGGATGCACTAAAATGCAGCACTGATAGGTAGCACTGATGGGCACTGATGAGGCAGCACTGAAGGGCACTGATGGGGGGCACTGATGAAGAGGCACTAATATGCAGCACTGATGGGCACTGATAGGTGGCACTGATGGACACTGATGTGGTGGCACTGATGAAGATGCACTAAAATTCAGCACTGATGGGCACTGAAAGGTAGCACTGATGGACACTGATGAGGCAGCACCGAAGGGCACTGATGGGGGAGCACTCGTGAGGAGGCACTAATATGTAGCACTAATGGGCGATAGGTGGCACTAATGGCCACTGATGAGGCGGCACTGATGAGGTGGCACTGATGAGGATGCACTAAAATTCAGCACTGATGGGCACTAATGAGGCAGCACTGAAGGGCACTGATGGGGGCACTGATGAAGAGGCACTAATATGCAGCACTGATGGGCACTGATAGGTGGCACTGATAGGCACTGATGAGGTGTGGACTGTGTCAGTAGTTTTTTATTTTTATTTTTTTAACAATTTTATTTTTTAGATTTTTTTTGCTTTTTTTTTTTTACTTTCAATAAGTTTTTTATTGAGCATTAAATCAAACAGAGCAAGCTAAATTTTCCATACATAGAAATTTGCAGAGTTGCGAAAAAGGTGATACTGTCTAAAAATGTTCAACTAAAAATGTTACCTCCATGCTTCTATGACAATAGAAAGGATCCAGACCTACCTCACATTTCAGACAACATTTCTTATATTAACTTTCGTAGGATATGTACAGTAACCCACCTAGACTAAAATGTAGTAGGCGGTGAGTATCTCCTTGCTTGGTGATAAAGAAGAACACTAACAAAAAGTGAAAAAGAATGAACAAAACCTGAATGGTAATAGGGCTACAATGGAGATGCTACTGTAAGATTGATCTTTGATCTTGCATGTAAGATCAGTTCCTGAAGTGTAGTACAAGAGAGTACAAAGAATATTTTCACAAGGGAGAAAGGAGAAGAAAAAAGAAGAAAGGAAGCAATTCAGCTTATCTGCCACAAGCTTTCAACATCTTCTGAAGCGTACCTTTTCAACCTGGAATACCTATATAGGTCACCCAGGGGTCCCATGTAGACTTTAACCTAGCTACCGTGTCAGTCAGGGAGCTAACCATTTTCGCCTGGGCCATTATCCAGGAAATGTTCCTTTTGGCTGACAAAAAAAAGACCTTTGGTTGTTTCCACGCTTTTGCTATTGTCAATTTAGCGGGGTTGTTCCCCTTTTAGGGGATAAGACTACGATTCCCATAATTCCCCAGGCTCCCGGGAGGTTGGTTGTTTCCGCCCGAGAGGCTGATGGGGGAGGTGATATAAGGAAGGGGGGAGAGACCCGCCTCTTCCTCTTCTGACGCAGGGATCACAGGGAGAGGAGACACCTGTGCGGACCGGGACTGCTGAAGGCCTGAAGCCTGGGCCTTGCAGCAGACTGAGAGAGACTCTGACACCTCACTGTCAGCCTGTGCAGAACGGAGACTTCCCCTTGGCAGCCGTCAGACAGAACGGAGACCGGAACGCAGGGGTTGTGACAAACCCGGCCGGACGCAGCCAGTGGGGCCCTCAGACCCAAGGACGGTATCCGGAGTGGTGAGCGAGCTGAAAAGCTCATCTTATACTGTTATCTCACTTTATGCCTATCAGACTGCCAAGGCCATTTACCTCAGAGCAGAAGATTGTTCTTTCTTGTGGATTACAAACACACACCATTTAACTCTACATGTGCACCACCTCTACAGTTCTTGTGCCGGTGAAGAATACTGTGTTCCCTCAAGGACTGAGCTCTATTGTTAGGGATCAGGCCTGGTCCGTTAGGTAGTCACAGTTAGATTTGTTGCACCTCAGGGGTGCCTAGCAGACGGTCGCTACACGTGGCGCTCCGTTCCCCATTGCTGCCCAGTCATATATGTATGCATGTTTATAGTACATACTGCAGGGACCTGCTCATGTGTTGTAAGTCAAATGTTTAATGCATGTTACCATTACTTTTCACATTGCCAAAAGTAAAGACAGTTATTTCAGCTAGCAGTCTGCCTGTGAGTTTGAGTCCATTACATTTAGAGTATAAGTAATCTTTATATGTGCATAGATACATATCCCTTTACTAACTGTGCCAGAGCGGGTAGAGCAGATTGCCGGGGGGTTGGTGGAGCTGTACTCAGGGACCCAAATCAAACTTGCGGCCCTCTTAATTGGGGGTATCGCTACACGTGGGGGCTCGTAATCCGGGATCCTGAGACAGCGGGAAAACCCGCCAGAAGGTACCGGCATGGACCCGATAGAAGTGGGACGGTGGTACACAATATGGGGCACTGATCCAGCCGCAGCAGCAGTCATTGAACTGCCGGGGATATGGCAGGAAGAGGCAGTCAAGCAGCTCATAATGTCGCTATCCCCATGCCACGAAGCACGGATAATGGACATGAGAAATGATGCCGGGTGTACATACGCCCCTGTAGAATGGAGAAGTGAGACCCCAGAGCAGTTCAGGAACCAAAGCATACAAGCATTGGATGGTCAGACCTATCAATTGCTGCATGTGCTGCCGCGCAAGGGAGACTGTTTTCAAATGAAAACCATGCTGTCCCCGAAGGTGGAAGAGCAGAAGGGCACAGAAAGTCCCGCACCTGTACAGACCACTCTTAGCGCAGAACTGTGCGCTGTCCTAGGGGAGATTGTGACTCCTAGTGCAGAAGAGACCCCAGGGACTACCCGATGTCGGGATACAGGAAACTCCGGATGTTTTCAGGAAGGAAACCTATACCCTCGGGGGAAGAGGGATTTGAAGAGTGGCTAGATGGTGCCACGCAGGCCTTAGAAGAATGGGAGGTCCCAGAAGGTAGGAACAAAGGATTGTTGAGAGCCTAAAAGGGCCTGCCTTAAAAGGCCATACGCAACCTGAAGACAAGCAAGAAAGATTGCACTGCCCAGGATTACCTAGACATCCTGGAGAGTGTGTTTGGTGGGACAGAGAAAATCACGGAGCTTACCTATCAACTGGAACACTGTTACCAGAAGACAGGGGAGAAGCTGTCGGAGTACATATAGACAAGATCCTGCATAGGATTATCCTGAAGAAGGGGATAGATTCGGGGAAAGTAGACGATGCCCGTTCTCAGCAGGTGATGAGGGGAGCCCAACCCCTAGACCCTGTCGCACTAGTACTACGCACCCGACAGGATGGGAAGAGCCTGGACTACCCCGATCTCATTCGGATGGTCAGAGAGGAAGAGGCCATGTTGGAAGAGAAACGGGAAAAACAGGTGATGGGGCCTACAAAACTTCCAGTGGCAACGGTCAGGTCGGCCTTAACCCCTGAGAGAGAGACAGAAGTAGATGCTCTGAAGTTGCAGATGTCCCAGATGATGGAGATACTGACATCTCTGGTGGCGAAAGAGGCGCCCAGTCCCAAGAAAGAAGCAAGCAGGAGGGAATTATTTCCAACTGTTTCAGCACCAGCATCCCCACCTGACTGGGGAGAGATGATCTGTTTTAACTGCGGGGGAGTGGGCCATATTGCAGCTGTATGTTCCAGTCCCAAGAGGAAGAAAACAGATAGCCGCCAGCCGGCGGGAAACTCCAGAGGGCCCCGGTGAAGGAGTCAACCGGGTGCCCATCACCTTCAGTGAGCTCCAAGAAGAATGGCATGAAAAGAAAGAGAGGAGACCAAACTCCTCGGAAGGAACCCAGAGTTCATCAACCAATATACACCCCAGAGAGAGGGGGCAAGACCCCTCCGAAGAAATACAGCACTCCCAAGCGAGAACCTTTAAAAATGAGAGATAACAATGTCCCTCAGCGGGTTCGTACTCCCATAGCGAGGGAGAAAATTAATGCATACCAGGCTCAGGAAAGAATCAAGCGCAAATCTAGTTGGAAAGAAAAGAGTCCAAAGAAGAAGACAGCATCAACTCGGCCCTACCCAGAAGAGCTGGTTGGTCCATCTCCTACTGTACCCATCCAAGTGGAAGGAGTATACACACAGGCCCTCCTAGACACTGGAGCACAAGTGACCTTATTGTACAGGGACTTCTATGACAGATACCTGAGTCATCTGCCTATTCAGAAGATAGAGGAGCTGGAGATATGGGGGCTGGGAACTCAGAGTTTCCCCTACGACGGCTACCTACCCATACGATTGACCTTTGACCCATCCGTGGCTGGAAAGGCTGATGTGTTTGATACCCTGGCAGTTGTGTGCCCCCGCCCGCCAGGAACCAGCAAGACTTCCCTGATCATAGGGACGAACACGGATCTAGTCAGAAGGCTCCTGACCCCCCTTGTACAGAAGCAGAATCATTCAGCTCCCAAGATCCATCCCATGCTGAAGGCGGCCTACCAGCGGTTGGTCTTAGAGCAGAAGACCCCAAGTGAGGGGATAGGGAAGGTGTGGAGACTTGGAAGAGAAGGAGCGGTGCTACAGCCCGGAGAGGTAGCCTGCCTCAGGGCCACGGTGAAGCTTAATTGGGAGCAGCCTGGCCCCTTTGTTATGCTGGAATCTGACCCAATGGAGGGTCACTCAGGCCTGGAAGTGATCCCAGAAGTGATCCCAATCAAGGCATTGAAGAAGGCCAGAGGAAGAGTCCCAGTGAGCGTGAGGAACCCTACGGAGTGGCCCGTGGAGATCCCTGCCAGGATGCTGCTGGGACAGGTGAGTCCTGCTGTCCCAGTTGGCTGGTCAGAAGTGAAAGGGACGGGTGAAGGAGAAGATGTTTGGAAGAAACTCTCCATGGAAAACCCAAACCTACCTGGAGCTTGGAAGGAGAGAGCCAAGGCCCAGCTGACCAGATGGGAGAAGATCTTCTCTAAAGATGAGTTTGATGTGGGGTGTGCGAGGAGTGCCACCCATCGAATCCGCATGCAAGAGGACAAGCCATTCAGAGAGAGAGTAAGGCGGGTCCCGCTAGCAGATCTGGAGGATCTGAGGGAGCAGCTTGCGGAACTAAAGAAGACGGGAGTGATTCGGGAGTCCAGAAGCCCCTATGCCTCCCCAATAGTGGTGGTCAGGAAGAAGAATGGGTCGTTGAGGCTTTGCATTGACTACAGAACTCTCAACAGGAGGACCATTCCTGATCAGTACACCACGCCAAGGATAGAGGATGCCTTACAGAGTTTATCTGGAGCTAAGTGGTTCAGTGTGATAGACCTCAAGAGTGGGTACTATCAAATTCCCATGCATCCAGAAGATAGAGAAAAGACTTCCTTCATAACCCCAGTAGGGTTCTTTGAGTTCAACAGGATGCCTCAGGGCCTGTCTGGAGCTCCTGCTACCTTCCAACGCCTCATGGAAAGGACTGTTGGAGACATGAACCTCATAGAAGTCCTTGTGTACCTGGACGATGTCATTGTCTTTGGAAAAACTTTGGAAGAACATGAAGCCAGATTGGAGAAAGTGTTGAGGAGGCTCAGTGAGGAGGGACTCAAACTTTCCCCCGAGAAGTGCCGGTTCTACCAGTCTTCTGTGAACTATCTGGGACACATAGTGTCTGAAAAAGGAGTGGCTACAGACCCTGAGAAGTTGGAGGCAGTTACTTCGTGGCCAAGACCCACAACCGTCACTGAACTTCGATCTTTCTTGGGGTTCTGCTCCTACTACCGCAGGTTTGTGGATGGGTTCGCCCGTATTGCAAAACCCCTAAACAAGCTGCTCAAGACAGAAGGAGAAGAAGATGGCTTGGGGCCCAGGAGGCCCGGTGAGTCAGTTCAAGACCAATGGGACTCAAGGTGTGAAGAGGCTTTCAGAACCTTGAAGAGGAGGCTCACCACGGCCCCAGTTTTGGCCTATGCTGACCCCACTAGACCGTATGAGCTACATGTTGATGCCAGCCATGAGGGCCTAGGTGGAGTACTCTACCAGGAGTATGAAGATCAGCTGCGACCAGTGGCCTATGTGAGCCGGAGCCTGACCCCCTCGGAGAAGAACTACCCCACCCACAAGTTGGAGTTCTTGGCCCTCAAATGGGCAGTAGTCGACAAATTAAAAGATTACCTTTATGGGGCCGAATTTACTGTAAAGACAGATAACAACCCCTTGACCTACCTATTCACTACCGCCAAGCTGGATGCAACTGGAAACAGATGGTTGGCGGCGTTATCTGGATTCAATTTCAGCCTCAAGTACAGGCCAGGGGCTGGAAATAAGGATGCAGATGCCCTGTCCCGAAGGTCTCATATCATGGCCGATGATTAGGAAAACTGGACCCAAGTGGCACCAGAAGGAGTGCGAGCCCTTTGCCAGGAGGCTGAACTCCAAGCCAGAGGAGGATCCAGAGCTGAAGAGATAGGAGTTACCACAGTGGGAGTCCCAAAATGCTACTGTGGGGTAACTCAACTAGAAGAAGAGTGCCTGCCGAAGCTGTCCAAGAAAGAGTTAAGGTGTGACCAATTGGAAGACCCCATGGGGAAATTGGTCCTGGAAGCATTGGAAAACAAGAGTCCAGAGGGACTTCGACATCACCCTTCCAAAGAGGCTCGCCTACTGAGGAGAGAGTTGGATAAATTACAGGTGCATCAGGGAGTGGTCTACCGAAGGGGCCCCTCTGATAGCCCAGAAGATAAGTGGCAGCTGTTTCTCCCCGAAAAGCATCGAGAGACTGTGCTGATTGCCTTACATGACCAGCATGGTCACTTGGGAGCAGAGAGAACCTTCCAACTTGTCAGAGACCAGTTTTATTGGCCCTGCATGAGGGCCGAAGTGGAGGAATATTGCCATTCCTGTGCACGATGCATTCAGAGGAAAACTTTACCCCATCAAGCTGCCCCAATGGGCCATCTACAGAGTCAAGGCCCAATGGATCTGGTATGCATTGATTTTCTCTGCCTCGAACCCGATTTGAGTGGATTGGGAAATGTTCTGGTGGTAACCGACCATTTCACCCGTTATGCTCAGGCTTTCCCCACCAAGGACCAGAAGGCCTCTACGGTGGGCAAGGTGCTCCTAGAAAAATACTTTGTTCATTATGGACTACCACAAAGAATTCACTCAGACCAAGGAAGGGACTTTGAGAGTCGCCTGATCCGGAAGTTACTGGACTCTTTGGGAGTAGAGAAGACCAGAACTACACCATATCACCCACAAGGGGATGCCCAGCCTGAAAGGTTCAACCGGACCCTATTGAACATGTTGGGAACTTTAGAGACAGAGAAGAAGCAACATTGGAGCCAACACATTTCAGCTCTGGTACATGCTTACAACTGTACAACCAGTGATGTGACGGGTTTCTCCCCCTACCGGCTTATGTTTGGGAGAGAAGCAAGGTTGCCAGTGGATCTGGCCTTTGGCATTTCCCTAGACCATGCCTCTGAGGCCTCCCACCAAGGATATGTGGACAGATTGAGGCACAGTTTGAAAGTAGCTTTCGAAAAAGCTCAGGCGGCCTGTGACCAGAGGGGGGCCCGAAACAGGCGGAACTTTGATTTGAAGGTCCGAGTACAAGACCTACAGCCTGGAGATCGTGTACTGTTACGCAATCTAGGTATCCCTGGAAAACACAAGCTTGCTGATAGATGGAGATCAGAGCCATATATCATCTGTAGAAAGCTACCAGGATTGCCTGTCTATAAGTTGAAGCCAGAAGGGAGAGTGGGGCCTTTGAAGACCTGGCATAGGAATCACTTGCTCCCACTCACTGAAGCAGTCAGAATACCTCCAGTGAGAGACTTACCTGAATCTGTTTCCATTCTGGATACCCCCAGACCCAACACTCGGTACCAGACCTCCCAAACTAAAGGGGGACAAGGACCCCAACCGGCTGGAGAAGAGAAAGGAGAGTTTGAATGGCTATGGCCTTCCTCAACTCCAGGAAATTCCGCCATAGATCTTCCACTTACTGAGGATGTGGAAGATGGAACATTGAACCCAGAAGCTACAGAATTTGTTCCAACCAGTGATATGCCCGAGTGCTGGGAAGATATCCCTGGTCTCTACTCAGAGGAAGAGGAAGTAGATGTTCCAGAATCAATAATGCTGCCAGAGTGTGTTCCTGAAGAAGAACCTGTGGTATCAGTGCCTGAAGTTTCAAGAGAACAGAGAGCTCGCAGAGTTGTGAGGCCTCCCAAGAAGTTAACTTACCCCCAAATGGGAAAAAGTTCAGAGGACTCTGTTACCACAGCAAGGAGGAGTACTGAACGCCCTGACCCATCCACTGTTCATTTGGTGGAGGGCAACCCCAGCTCACTCTCTGGCACAGTTAAACAGGTCGCCCACACTGAAGCGACCTGTAGACAGGACAGCTCCCCATCCTATGATAATTGGTGGGAGGCTCCTCTGTCTGAATTATGTGAACGTGTTGTTTCAAAGAAAGCTTGTAGATTGAACAATGTCTTTGGGGACCAAAGATTCAAAGTGGGGGGAGTGTGTAGCGGGGTTGTTCCCCTTTTAGGGGATAAGACTACGATTCCCATAATTCCCCAGGCTCCCGGGAGGTTGGTTGTTTCCGCCCGAGAGGCTGATGGGGGAGGTGATATAAGGAAGGGGAGAGACCCGCCTCTTCCTCTTCTGACGCAGGGATCACAGGGAGAGGAGACACCTGTGCGGACCGGGACTGCTGAAGGCCTGAAGCCTGGGCCTTGCAGCAGACTGAGAGAGACTCTGACACCTCACTGTCAGCCTGTGCAGAACGGAGACTTCCCCTTGGCAGCCGTCAGACAGAACGGAGACCGGAACGCAGGGGTTGTGGCAAACCCGGCCGGATGCAGCCAGTGGGGCCCTCAGACCCAAGGACGGTATCCGGAGTGGTGAGCGAGCTGAAAAGCTCATCTTATACTGTTATCTCACTTTATGCCTATCAGACTGCCAAGGCCATTTACCTCAGAGCAGAAGATTGTTCTTTCTTGTGGATTACAAACACACACCATTTAACTCTACATGTGCACCACCTCTACAGTTCTTGTGCCGGTGAAGAATACTGTGTCCCCTCAAGGACTGAGCTCTATTGTTAGGGATCAGGCCTGGTCCGTTAGGTAGTCACAGTTAGATTTGTTGCACCTCAGGGGTGCCTAGCAGACGGTCGCTACACGTGGCGCTCCGTTCCCCATTGCTTTCCAGTCATATATGTATGCATGTTTATAGTACATACTGCAGGGACCTGCTCATGTGTTGTAAGTCAAATGTTTAATGCATGTTACCATTACTTTTCACATTGCCAAAAGTAAAGACAGTTATTTCAGCTAGCAGTCTGCCTGTGAGTTTGAGTCCATTACATTTAGAGTATAAGTAATCTTTATATGTGCATAGATACATATCCCTTTACTAACTGTGCCAGAGCGGGTAGAGCAGATTGCCGGGGGGTTGGTGGAGCTGTACTCAGGGACCCAAATCAAACTTGCGGCCCTCTTAACTTGGAGGGGGTGATAAGGGACTATATCCAAGAACTTACTGAGGAAAATTAATCTTAAGTAGTCATCAGCATGGGTTTACAAAAGGTCGTTCTTGCCAGACCAATCTGTTAACATTCTAAGAGGAAGTAAGCTGCCACCTAGACAGGGGAATACCCATGGATTTAATTTACCTCGATTTTGCAAAGGCAATCGATACAGCCCCCCCTACACACTTAATCTACAAACTGAGGTCTGTAGACAAGGACCATAAGGTTTGTTCTTGGGTTAAAAACTGGTTACAGGTATGGGTCCAAAGGGTAGTGATAAATAACATGTACTCAGACTGGTCTGGAATGGTAAGTGGGGTGCTTCAGGGTTCTGTCTTGGGACCAATCTATTCAATGTATTCATAAATTATATAGAGAATGGGATTAATAGCTCAATCTCAGTTTTTATTAAGCAGGGCAATAACTTCACATCAAGATATAGAAATTTTACAGAAAGACCTGAACAAAATCATGGAGTGGGCAACTACATGGCAAATGAGGTTTAATGTGGAAAAATGTAAAGTAATGTACTTGGGGCAAAAAACACAAATGCAAACTACATACTAGGGGGAGAACCGATGGGGGTATCAAGGATGGAGAAAGACCTGGGGGTCTTAATAGATGACAGATTGAGCAATAGCATGCAATGTCAAGCTGCAGCTACCAAAGCAGGCAGAATATTAGCATGCGTAAAAAAGGGATATACTCCAGAGATAGAATGATAATCCTGCCACTTTATAAAACATTGGTTAGACCACATCTGGAGTTTTCTGTCCAGGTCTGGTCACCAGTCCTCAGAAGTGATGTGCTGGAAATGGAGAGAGTCCAAATAAGGGCAACAAAACTAATAAGTGGACTGGAGGACCTCAATTACGAGGAAAGACTACAAACACTAAACTTATTCTCGCTGGAGAAAAGACGCTTGAGAGGAGATATGATAGCGATTTACAAATACCTCAATGGCAATCCCAGCATAGGACAAAACTATTCAGTTTCAAGGAGTGTAAGAGGATAAGGGGCCATACATTGAGATTGGAAAAGAAGCGGTTTAACCTTAAACTGCAAAGGGGGTTTTTTACTGACAGGGCAATAAGGATGTGGAACTCTCTTCCACAATTGGTGGTGACTGCAGGGAGTATTGATAATTTTAAGAGACTCTTAGATGTGCATCTTAAGGAACACAACATACAGGGATATGGGAAATAATTAGAGACACTGACACATGTGCACCTACACAGGTTGAACTGGATGGACTATTGTCTTTATTCATTCAACCTTACCTACTTTGATACTATAAAGTATAAAATGCTTGTTTTTTTAATAAAAAAAATTGCTTTAAATAATGCTTGTAATGCCCCATACACACGGTCGGAAAATCCGACCACAAAATCCATCGGATTTTGTCCGACACTGGTGTTGCATACACACGGTCGGACAAAGTTGTCGGAAAATCCAATCATTCTGAACGTTATGACGTTTGTTGCCTACGACAGGAGTACATAGAGGCTAGTAGCCAATAGCTTTGGTCTTGTAATGTGATCTGAGCATGAGTGGCACTTTGTCCGTCGGAATTCGCTACACACGATCGGAAAAAGTCCGATAGGACTTTGTTGTCGGAAAATTTGAGAGCAGGAGATAAAACTTTGTCCGTCGGAAAATCCGACGGAAAAAGTCCGATGGAGCCTACACACGGTCGGAATTTCCGACAACATTGTCCGATAGGACATTTTCCGTCGGAAAATCCGACCGTGTGTACGGGGCATAAGAGTTCACGTTCTTCCACACCGCATAGCTGTACACATGGGGGACATGAAGCTCAGCATGCTTCTAAACCACAACACGACAAAGGATAATCTTCTGAATGAGACATGGTAAAAAATGAAAGTTTTGGGGTTAGATATACATTTATATAATTTCCTGGAATCAATGTTTAAGTAAGGAATGCTAATCACATTCCTTGGTATACAGATAACCAAAAGAAGGAAGATTTTCCATATTTGTTAATGAGATACAAATAATCAGAACATGTAAAATTTGCATCAAAAATGAATTAAGTAAAAACGTTGAATTACTGTCAATACAATATAGTTTTCTTTTTTATGTGTTGAAAAATCGTATCCAGTGCAAAAGTCAAAAGTATTATTCATTTTATGATATCCCTATATAAGTATTTGTTTAAACTCTTGTTCTTTTCTGTAAGACGGATATAAAAAAAAAGCTGGCAACGCCTTACTTGGTCTGATCGCAAACATGTGCGGCTGTGTTCACAAAGTGTAAGGTGACATTTGATTTTGTTTAACATATAAGAGAAATATGAGATTATAGCTCTCTGCTCAGTCCATGTTTGGCTGATGACATGTAGTATGTATATGTGAAGGCATGTGAAATACAAAAACAGCATAGAACGTAACCAAACTGAGGTCATGTTTTTTGGGTGATTTTGCACCACTCATGTCACACCCAACATCTGGATGATGTCGTACACTTTGCATAGTTTTTGGATATCATCATTATCTCTCATTTTTGTAAGCACCAAAATATGCTGTGTAATTGGATTGTGGTGAACAATAGTTTGAGGCTGAGAAAAGAAAAATAACACAAAATAAAATTAATCCATCCTGACAGTTTCTAAGGGCCTCATTGGTTTGTAATTTAGGAATACATGGAAGGAGAGGAGATGGGGTGCAGCCAGTATTGACATTTTTTCTTGTTTGAACAACATGAATTTGTGTGCAGTATAAAAAGTATATCCAATGCCTAAAAGTTTATTGTTTTGCATAAGGAGGGAAGGGATGGAAGCTCTGTCAGGTTTTTGTTGTCTGAGTTTCCACTGGGGAGATTTATCGTCTTTATTTGTCCCAGTATCCATTTTTATCAGGACTGAAAGTGAAAGGAAATCCCAAATTTTGAGTTTGAAACCTTAACACCTGTTCAGGTGACAACTGTCAATAAGGGGCTTTCCCACACTTTGGGCCAATATCCTTTTGCTTCCTGTTGTGTCTACAGGACAGGAAATCTATCCAGTGGGATTGTGTCCAAAAAAAAAAGAATTTGCCTTTTAGATGTACTTTAAGACTAAGGATGAGCTTAAGTTCAGTCTGAAACCTAAAAAAAGCTGTCAGGGCCGGTGTTCTGCCGAGAACTGTCCCCCCATCGGATAGTGTCCGGCCCGTACTGCGCAGGTGCAGCGCTTGCGCAGTACAGAGGACAAGGAGACGCTGAAAGTCTCTGAAGATGAACGACGCCTGCGCACTTGCTAGTACCTTCTGCCCTGAGTCCAGGTTCAAGCCCCACCATGCAAGTGGACATACGGTAGATGATGTAAAACAGCATATAGTAACAGGGCCCCTTGCGGGCTCGTTTCGCTTGCCACGCTTCGCTCGCCATGTTTCGGCACGGCCTCGCTTCGCTCGGCAAGTTTTTATTCTATGATGGTGGGGCTTGAACCTGGACTCAGTGTGCAGGCGCCGTTCATCTTCAGAGACTCTCGGCATCTCCTTGTCCTCCGTACTGCGCAAGCGCAGTACAGGGCGGACACTATCCAACAGGGGACAGTATTCAACAGTACACCGGCCAAATCAACTGGATTAGTTGGACCAATCAGTGGACCTAATAAGACCACATGGTCAGATTAGGTCAATGACATTGATCTAATCTGGCCATGTGGTCATATTAAGTCAATGATGTCAGGAACTTCTGTGTCCGTTTGTGAACGTACAGCTGTGGGGCGGGGAATGCCCCAGCCGCAGCTGATTGGGTCAGCATTGACACCTTCCTTCCAGGTTTGGCCAAACATTGGTTCAGACTGAACCCAAGTTCACCCCCGTTGATATAGTATTTTATTTGTGGGTGCCTTGCATAACATACTTTTTAGTAAAGCCAGCACTCAATCAGTAATTACATTTATTGTCAACAGGGTAATAGACTCTGTGCACAGCCTACATGGATTAACTGGGTTTTGAGCAGGATGAGTTTGTTTCTATCATTGGACTGCCCTAAATCATGTAAGTAGTATACTGTATATGAACTAGTGTTGCCAGCTAGAGATCATGGGAAAAACATTTTTGTTATAGTGGGATAGAATATTGAGCTCACTACAAAACTGTTGTAGAAAGATTTTCCACATTTTTGATGTCTCGCCACAGATTCAACATCTTCCAAAGGGGTTTGTTCCACAGTAACAGTTCTTTGCTGAGGGAATGGAACAAGCACACTGATTTGTCAAATATGTTCCAGAATTGCCAATAAACATTACCCTCTCAGATTTATAGGAAGGTCTGCTCCTATTACAAGGTTAGAATTGTGTCTCAGGCAGTGTCCTCTAAGGGTCTAAGCTCAGCTATGTTCTCACAGTGCTTTACGACTCTAGTGCTGTACTGTTGCCATAGCCTAAATGTAATAAATGTAATATACGGAGGCTTGCATAACAGCAGAGCCATGTGTATCTGATACAGGATGAGATTAACTGAACTGATGCAGAACTTCAGGGAACTGCAACATTTTAGACCCAAACAAATGGAGCTTTGTGTAATGATCTGAGTCCTTATTTTTAATTACTGAACAGTCGTAGCCCTCCGAAAATGAGATGTGTGCAATTGGGCTTTTTTCACTTGTAGAAAAAAAGTCTGACACTCTTACCTAGATGGTCCAGTATATTATATACCGTGAGTCTTAGAAAAACTTTATTACTGAAAGAGAAAAGTAATCTTACCTGCTGGGTTTGGCACCGTATCACAGTCGTCTATCCACTTTACTAATTTTATTAGTCCAGATAACAATTTTGGTATATCTTATGCTGGGCACTCTCTTGGCTTTTGCTCCTTGTTCATCTTTTATAGGGGTAGCCAACTCTGCTTCCTGGTGCTGGTAAAGATCCCAGATACCCCTCTCATTGCAAGGGATCACACAATACCACTAGAGCCAGCAGTGCTTAAAGAGGAAGTAAAGCCTCCTCAAAAAAAAAAAAAAAACGGAGCCTGCAAGGCAAAGGCATAATGAGCTAGTATGCATAGCATACTAGCTCATTATGAATGACTTACCTGAGAACGAAGCCCCCGAAGCGACCCTCATCCACGACCTTCTGCGACGCCATCAAGCCGGGAGTGACTTCTGGGTCTCGCTGCTCCAGCGCTGTCATTCGCTGGAGCGGCGATGACGTCACTCCCGTGCATGCGCACGAAAGCGTCATATCGCCGTGAACGCGGCATGCGCATGCGCCATAGACAGCGATGCCTGTTTTTTTCTAAATATCTCCTAAACCATGTAGGTTTAGGAGATATTTATTGGACCTACAGGTAAGCCTTAATCTAGGCTTACCTGTAGGTCAAAGTGGTTTGTAAGGGTTTACAACCACTTTAAAACTCTACTTCAGCCCACACTCCCTGCTGTCAACTTCCTCAGCCCCTTTTTCTTTCCTGGAATCCCACACATGTACAGGGGTTGGACAAAAATATAAAAAAAAATGGTAAAATAAGGAAATTGTTACCTAATATGGTGTTGAACCACCTTTGGTATTCTCCTGGGAGTTGACAAATATAATTGTATGTCACAATCCTGTGCTATGTCCTTTTCTCTTTTCGGCAGTTGACAATGTCAGCTGCACTTATGCTTATCAGACAACGTTTTCCCAGAAACTGTATATGCCGTCATAACCTTTGATACTGTACCTCGCCACACCGAAAATACATTGGCAACTTCAGTCACAGAGGCACCAGCTAAGTGGGCACCAACAATTTGCGCTCTTTGAAACTCAGTAAGCTCTGACATGACTCCACGCTACTAGCAGATCACGCAGTGAATAACGAAAGTGAGACTTCCCACCTAATAGATAGGTGTCTCATTACACAGCAGAATCAAAAGAATGTGAGGAAAGGGGGGATAACCTGTTTTAAGGCCCCCCTTTCCCTCATGGGATGATGGTGGGAGGAGTTTTAAGCCCCCATTGATTTCAATGGGGAGTTTTGTGATAGGTCAAAAAGGTCAGCTGATTGGGACCTCCCAGAACATTCCAGAAATTCCAAGAGCCCCTATTAAAGCAGAAGGCTGAGTGGGTTCTTTGCCAGTCGCCAGAGGGATATTTGAAGAGCGCTCCACTGATTTTGGATGATTTTATTTACAGTTTTAAAGTGTTTATTGATTAACCACTTTCTGAGCACGCGATAGTCAAATGACGGCTACAGCACAGCCAGCTAGTTCCTGGCGACCATCATATGAGAGCCTCCCCTGATCGCACCTGCTGGGTGCCCGCACCCTGCCTCCGGAGAATGCTGATCACAGATTGAGGTAAAGAGCCAATCAGCGGCTCTTTACTAAATGATCAGCTGTGTCCAATCACAGCTGATCACAGCTGATCATGGATGTATACAGAAGCCAGTTATCTGCACTCCTTTCCGCACGTGACAATGCAAGGAAGGGAGGAAAGAGCTGATAACCACCTTCTGTAAAAGGGACACATTCACTGATAATCAGTGTAGTGATTATCATTGCAGTCAAACCAGTGCCCAAGTGTGCTGCCAATCTGTGCCCACCAGTGCTGCTAATCAATGTCTCCTCACTTCCAGTTCCGGTTTCTGGTTTCCATTTGAGGTGTAGGACGCTAGTATACTGTACCACTGGGCATTCCGGATCTACTCAGAGGCTACACAGCAAACCATCAGCTAACCTACAAGCTTATCTCTGCATCTAGCCAGTTCTACATCAATAGGACAGCAACTCGGACCACTGAAGCACTTGCCACTTGGAAAAACTTTACATGCCTATATTTACTCCACTTTTGTGAGTAGCCTTTTGGCTTTGATTTTTAAAAATTAAACAGTGATTTTAGATACTGCACTTAGTTTGGTGCACCTGGTCTCTCTTTTCTTTGTCTCCTCATCAGTGCTGCCTACCAGTGCCCATCTATCTGTACCCATCAATGTCACCTATCAGCGCCCATCAGCACCACCTATTAGTTCCCATCAGTGCTGCCTATCAGTGCCCATCATGGCCACCTATCAGTGCAGCCCCATCAGTGCCTCCTCATCAGTGCTCACCAGTGCAACCTCATTAGATCAGCCTATCAGTGCCCATCAATGCCCATCAGTGCCACCTCATGAGTGCCGCATTATCAGTGCCCATCAGTGCAGCCTCATCTGTGCACATCAGTGAAGGAGAATAATGACCTGTTTGCAAAATTTTATAACAAACTATGAAAATGTTTTTTTTTTTTTCAAAATTTGCGGTCTTTAGTTGTTTAGCTAAAGATAAAAAAATCCAGTGGTGATTAAATACCACCAAAAAAATCTATATTTGTGTGAAATAAATTATAAAAATTTTGTTTGGGTACAGTGTTGCATGACCGTGCAATTGTCATTCAAAGTGTGACAGCGCTGAAAGCTGAAATTTGGCCTGGGCAAGAAGGTTAGGAGTTATGGTGAATTGTTAATGTTTTGTATTTGTAAAAACCAATAAACAAGACTAAGCCATTATTAATCCAGTTTGGTGTGTCTAGTGTTAGTATGTTTGGAGTTTATGTTGCCTACTGTCAAATGTTACATCACTTCCGCTTTCAACGCAAAAAATGTTGTCACTTTCATACCTGCAAATCGTGTAGTGTTTACATATTTCTGTCCAACCCTTGTATTTCTTAAAATGTATTCATTAATTATGCAGTGTCATTCCATGCAGCATTCTCCTGTAAGTCCAAGGTGATTTGATGATGTTCCCCCAGAAGGATCGCTGCTGCGCCATGTAGGAGGATATGTAGGGAAATTATGTTGTGTGGGGGGAGTGAATAATGCTTGTGCTTTTCAATTTTGTTTTTTGGGGGATGAAGGAGGAAGGTGGATATCTAAAAGAACCCTGGGAGCTAAATTTACAGTCAGTTACACAATATGCACTACTCAAAATTGCTGTTCTCTTCCAGTCTCCAGTCTTCTCTTCCACATAGATGTAGCATGTCCATTTTGCCAAATATCCATCTGGTGTCTCTTTCTGAGACTCATTCTCCTCCTTCAGCACACTAATGCCGCATACACACGAGTGGACTTTTCAACGGACTAGGTCCGACGGTTTTTCCGACGGACTTTCGACGGAGTTCCGACGAACTTTCCGAATGAACGGACTTGTCCACACACAATCACACTAAAGTCCAACGGATTCAAACGTGATGACGTACGACTGGACTAGAATAAGGAAGTTCGTAGCCAGTAGCCAATAGCTGCCCTAGTGTTGTTGTTTGTCCTTTAGACTAGCACACAGACGAGCGGATTTTTCTATAGGAACTGGGTCCAGCGGAGTTCCGGTGGGAAAATTTTTAAACATGTTCTATTTCTGAAGTCTGTCGGATTTTTCGACAGCAAAAGTCTGATGGAGCCCACACACGATCGAATTGTCCGACGGATTCGTTCCGTCGGACCTTTGCTGTTTAAAAGTCCGGTCGTGTGTATGCGGCATTAAAGTCAGATCCAACTCCAACAGCTAGGCCCCACCTATTAAATCCGCAGCAATCACTGATCAGGTCAGATTCCAATGCAACCAGAATTTTGCCCCAAACTTCTTGATCATGTGGTGGAAACCTGTCACTCTTTACATTTATATTCTATCTAAATTATCTAAAAGTATCTAGCTTATTGCTAAGCGCTAAGAACACATAAAAAACAAGGTGCAAAAGCATACTAAAATAGAGATATTGTCGTTGATTTACTAAAGGCCAATAGGATGTTCACTTTGCAAGAGAAGTTGTCATTTCCAATGGAATTTTCTTTTGGCTTAGTAAATGACGTGACACTCTGATGACTTGCTGATCATGCGCAAGAAAAAAATACAGCTTTTTTTATTTTTCTTTCATGTAATTGGGTAGTCTTTGCAAAGTGAATTTCTACCACATTCACTAAGCTAAAGGAAAATGTCTTCGCAAAATAAGCGGCCTATTAGCCTTAGCCTTTTGTAAATCAACCCCATAGTAAGTATTCTCAAAAATGCACAAGACAAAAAATGTTACCTATTGTAGCAAACTGTAATGTGATAATGGAAAGCTTGACTTGGCCCAAAGCCTTTCAAGAGAATGGGCAATGTCTGTCTTGATTTTTCATTGCTATCGATTTCCTCATGTGAGAAATTTCACTTCCTGGCCTAGTGACTAGGGATGGGCCCGGTGCTCGATGCGAACCCACGTTCGCATCGAGCACCGGGCGTTCGCTCGCTCGGCGAGCCCAGAACTATTTTGGCCGCTCGCATCACGTTCGTGTGATGCGAGCGGCCCCGCAATGCATTGCGGCCGGCGCGGCCGACGCAGTGCATTGCTGGCTGATGATTGGCCAAGCATGCACTGTGACCCCGCATGCTTGGCCAATCACAGCCCCGGAAACTCGAAGAGCCATAATTGGCTACAGGCAGGACGCCTGTAGCCAATTACAGCTCAGGGGCTGTAGTACACGCCCCCCCCTATAAAAGGCCGCCACGCCGTCTGCGCCGGTCACATGCTGTTCCGGCGCAGATTGAGCAGGCTGATTCTGTGACACTCTGCTCGATTTAGTTAGGTAGAGAGATTCACTTACAGAAATTGAGTTAGATAGATTCAGTTACAAAGATTGATTGAGAAAGAGGGGCTTGTAGTGTGTTCGTGGCAGGCAGGCAGAGCTCCTATATTTTGTTACCAGAAGCACCTATAGGACTTGTAGTGTGTTCGTGGCAGGCAGGCAGAGCTCCTATATTTTGTTACCAGAAGCACCTATAGGACTTGTAGTGTGTTCGTGGCAGGCAGGCAGAGCTCCTATATTTTGTTACCAGAAGCACCTATAGGACTTGTAGTGTGTTCGTGGCAGGCAGGCAGAGCTCCTATATTTTGTTCCCAGAAGCACCTATAGGACTTGTAGTGTGTTCGTGGCAGGCAGGCAGAGCTCCTATATTTTGTTCCCAGAAGAACCTATAGGACTTGAAGTGTGTTAGTCCCATCACACACACAGAGCTATATTTTCTTCCCAGAAGCACCTATAGGACTTGAAGTGTGTTAGTCCCATCACACACACAGAGCTATATTTTGTTCCCAGAGGCACCTATAGGACTTGAAGTGTGTTAGTCCCATTACACACACAGAGCTATATTTTCTTCCCAGAAGCACCTATAGGACTTGAAGTGTGTTAGTCCCATCACACACACAGAGCTATATATTGTTCCCAGAAGCACCTATAGGACTTGAAGTGTGTTAGTCCCATTACACACACAGAGCTATATTTTCTTCCCAGAAGCACCTATAGGACTTGAAGTGTGTTAGTCCCATCACACACACAGAGCTATATTTTGTTCCCAGAGGCACCTATAGGACTTGAAGTGTGTTAGTCCCATTACACACACAGAGCTATATTTTCTTCCCAGAAGCACCTATAGGACTTGAAGTGTGTTAGTCCCATCACACACACAGAGCTATATTTTGTTCCCAGAGGCACCTATAGGACTTGAAGTGTGTTAGTCCCATTACACACACAGAGCTATATTTTCTTCCCAGAAGCACCTATAGGACTTGAAGTGTGTTAGTCCCATCACACACACAGAGCTATATTTTGTTCCCAGAAGCACCTATAGGACTTGAAGTGTGTTAGTCCCATCACACACACAGAGCTATATTTTCTTCCCAGAAGCACCTATAGGACTTGAAGTGTGTTAGTCCCATCACACACACAGAGCTATATTTTGTTCCCAGAAGCACCTATAGGACTTGAAGTGTGTTAGTCCCATCACACACACAGAGCTATATTTTGTTCCCAGAAGCACCTATAGGACTTGAAGTGTGTTAGTCCCATCACACACACAGAGCTATATTTTGTTCCCAGAAGCACCTATAGGACTTGAAGTGTGTTAGTCCCATTACACACACAGAGCTATATTTTCTTCCCAGAAGCACCTATAGGACTTGAAGTGTGTTAGTCCCATTACACACACAGAGCTATATTTTCTTCCCAGAAGCACCTATAGGACTTGAAGTGTGTTAGTCCCATCACACACACAGAGCTATATTTTGTTCCCAGAAGCACCTATAGGACTTGAAGTGTGTTAGTCCCATCACACACACAGAGCTATATTTTCTTCCCAGAAGCACCTATAGGACTTGAAGTGTGTTAGTCCCATCACACACACAGAGCTATATTTTGTTCCCAGAAGCACCTATAGGACTTGAAGTGTGTTAGTCCCATCACACACACAGAGCTATATTTTGTTCCCAGAAGCACCTATAGGACTTGAAGTGTGTTAGTCCCATCACACACACAGAGCTATATTTTGTTCCCAGAAGCACCTATAGGACTTGAAGTGTGTTAGTCCCATTACACACACAGAGCTATATTTTCTTCCCAGAAGCACCTATAGGACTTGAAGTGTGTTAGTCCCATCACACACACAGAGCTATATTTTGTTCCCAGAAGCACCTATAGGACTTGAAGTGTGTTAGTCCCATCACACACACAGAGCTATATTTTGTTCCCAGAAGCACCTATAGGACTTGAAGTGTGTTAGTCCCATCACACACACAGAGCTATATTTTGTTCCCAGAAGCACCTATAGGACTTGAAGTGTGTTAGTCCCATTACACACACAGAGCTATATTTTCTTCCCAGAAGCACCTATAGGACTTGAAGTGTGTTAGTCCCATCACACACACAGAGCTATATTTTGTTCCCAGAAGCACCTATAGGACTTGAAGTGTGTTAGTCCCATCACACACACAGAGCTATATTTTCTTCCCAGAAGAACCTATAGGACTTGAAGTGTGTTAGTCCCATCACACACACAGAGCTATATTTTGTTCCCAGAAGCACCTATAGGACTTGAAGTGTGTTAGTCCCATCACACAAACAGAGCTATATTTTGTTCCCAGAAGCACCTATAGGACTTGAAGTGTGTTAGTCCCATCACACACACAGAGCTATATTTTCTTCCCAGAAGCACCTATAGGACTTGAAGTGTGTTAGTCCCATCACACACACAGAGCTATATTTTCTTCCCAGAAGAACCTATAGGACTTGAAGTGTGTTAGTCCCATCACACACACAGAGCTATATTTGTTCCCAGAAGCACCTATAGGACTTGAAGTGTGTTAGTCCCATCACACAAACAGAGCTATATTTTGTTCCCAGAAGCACCTATAGGACTTGAAGTGTGTTAGTCCCATCACACACACAGAGCTATATTTTCTTCCCAGAAGCACCTATAGGACTTGAAGTGTGTTAGTCCCATCACACACACAGAGCTATATTTTGTTCCCAGAGCACCTATAGGACTTGTAGTGTGTTAGTCCCATCACACACACAGAGCTATATTTTGTTCCCAGAAGCACCTATAGGACTTGAAGTGTGTTAGTCCCATCACACACACAGAGCTATATTTTGTTCCCAGAAGCACATATAGGACTTGAAGTGTGTTAGTCCCATCACACAGAGATCCTATATTTTGTTCCCAGAAGCAACTATAGGACTTGAAGTGTGTTAGTCCCATCACACAGACCTTTATTTTCTTCCCAGAAGCACCTATAGGACTTGAAGTGTGTTAGTCCCATCACACAGAGCTCCTCTATTTTCTTTGCAGAAGCACCCATAGGACTTCTAGTGTGTTAGTGGCATCACACACACAGAGCTCCTATATATTCTTCTCAGCAGCACCCACAGGACTTCTAGTGTGTTAGTGGCATCACACAGAGCTCCTCTATTTTCTTTGCATAAGCACCCACAGGACTTCTAGTGTGTTAGTGGCATCACACAGAGCTCCTCTATTTTCTTTGCATAAGCATCCACAGGACTTCTAGTGTGTTAGTGGCATCACACAGAGCTCCTCTATTTTCTTTGCAGAAGCACCCATAGGACTTCTAGTGTGTTAGTGGCATCACACAGAGCTCCTATATATTCTTCTCAGCAGCACCCACAGGACTTCTAGTGTGTTAGTGGCATCACACAGAGCTCCTCTATTTTCTTTGCAGAAGCACCCATAGGACTTCTAGTGTGTTAGTGGCATCACACAGAGCTCCTATATATTCTTCTCAGCAGCACCCACAGGACTTCTAGTGTGTTAGTGGCATCACACAGAGCTCCTCTATTTTCTTTGCAGAAGCACCCACAGGACTTCTAGTGTGTTAGTGGCATCACACAGAGCTCCTCTATTTTCTTTGCAGAAGCACCCACAGGACTTCTAGTGTGTTAGTGGCATCACACAGAGCTCCTCTATTTTCTTTGCAGAAGCACCCATAGGACTTCTAGTGTGTTAGTGGCATCACACAGAGCTCCTATATTTCTTCTCAGCAGCACCCACAGGACTTCTAGTGTGTTAGTGGCATCACACAGAGCTCCTCTATTTTCTTTGCAGAAGCACCCATAGGACTTCTAGTGTGTTAGTGGCATCACACAGAGCTCCTATATTTCTTCTCAGCAGCACCCACAGGACTTCTAGTGTGTTAGTGGCATCACACAGAGCTCCTATATATTCTTCTCAGCAGCACCCACAGGACTTCTAGTGTGTTAGTGGCATCACACAGAGCTCCTCTATTTTCTTTGCAGAAGCACCCACAGGACTTCTAGTGTGTTAGTGGCATCACACAGAGCTCCTCTATTTTCTTTGCAGAAGCACCCATAGGACTTCTAGTGTGTTAGTGGCATCACACAGAGCTCCTATATATTCTTCTCAGCAGCACCCACAGGACTTCTAGTGTGTTAGTGGCATCACACAGAGCTCCTCTATTTTCTTTGCAGAAGCACCCACAGGACTTCTAGTGTGTTAGTGGCATCACACAGAGCTCCTCTATTTTCTTTGCAGAAGCACCCACAGGACTTCTAGTGTGTTAGTGGCATCACACAGAGCTCCTCTATTTTCTTTGCAGAAGCACCCACAGGACTTCTAGTGTGTTAGTGGCATCACACAGAGCTCCTCTATTTTCTTTGCAGAAGCACCCACAGGACTTCTAGTGTGTTAGTGGCATCACACAGAGCTCCTCTATTTTCTTTGCAGAAGCACCCACAGGACTTCTAGTGTGTTAGTGGCATCACACAGAGCTCCTCTATTTTCTTTGCAGAAGCACCCACAGGACTTCTAGTGTGTTAGTGGCATCACACAGAGCTCCTCTATTTTCTTTGCAGAAGCACCCATAGGACTTCTAGTGTGTTAGTGGCATCACACAGAGCTCCTATATATTCTTCTCAGCAGCACCCACAGGACTTCTAGTGTGTTAGTGGCATCACACAGAGCTCCTCTATTTTCTTTGCAGAAGCACCCACAGGACTTCTAGTGTGTTAGTGGCATCACACAGAGCTCCTCTATTTTCTTTGCATAAGCACCCACAGGACTTCTAGTGTGTTAGTGGCATCACACAGAGCTCCTCTATTTTCTTTGCAGAAGCACCCATAGGACTTCTAGTGTGTTAGTGGCATCACACAGAGCTCCTATATTTTCTTCTCAGCAGCACCCACAGGACTACCGACTACAATGGCTGGAAGACCGCCAAGGGGAGGCAGAGCGTGCAGAGCCAAGAACACAGGGCAGGCAGGCTCTGTTTCTAGTGGACGTGGCCGTGGACGTGGACGTGGTCGTGCATCGTCATCAGCACGTGGCCATGGGACACGCGCGTCTTTGTTTTCGGCAGCTGGACATGTGGAGCCGCATCATGCTGAAGGCTTGGTAGAATGGATGACCAAGCCCTCCTCATCCTCCTCATCCTCTCTCACCCAGGCTCAGGGTACTGACAGAGCATCATCAGCCACCCCTTCCCTAGACCCACCATGTCCTCCTGAGGAGTCCCCCGAACTCTTTGAGCACAGTGTTGGGTACATGCTCCAGGAGGATGCCCAACGATTCGAAGGCTCGGATGACGATACCCAGCTTGAGGAATCTGGCAGTACTGTTCCACCAGCTGCAGCTTACTGCCAGGTTTGCTCTAGTGGTGAAGAGGGAGGGGATGATGAGGTCACTGACTCCACGTGGGTGCCTCAAGGGAGAGAGGATGAGGAGGAGGACGAGGAGGAGGAGGAGGATGCGGCGTCACATGTCCAACGAGGCAGGATGCCCCCTGGAGGCCAGGTAGAGGCCAGCACAGCAACTGTACAACACCGCAGAGCTCCGCCTGTGCAGGGCGCTGCCTCTGCACGTTATCAGAAAAGTTCTTTGGTGTGGGCCTTTTTTGAGACGAGTGCAGCAGATCGCACCACTGCTATTTGCAATATTTGTCTCAAGCGTATCTCGCGTGGCCAAAACATCAGCCGCTTGGGCACGACAAGCATGACCAGACATATGGCGACCTGCCATGCAGCTCGTTGGCAGGCACACATAAAAGACCCACACCAAAGAACTAAGCGGACCTCTCCTTGCTCCTCCTCAGCTGGGATCTCCATCCCCACTACACCTTCAGTCCTCTCTGAAAGCTGCTCTGAGAGGACTGAAGGTGTAGAATTCGGTGTGTCACAACCAAGTACTTGCAGTACACCGACGTCCGATTGCAGCAGGCAAATTTCCCTGCCCCAGCTGCTGGACCGTAGAAAGAAGTACACTCCCAGCCATCCACATGCCCAGCGGTTGAATGCTAGCCTTGCTAAATTGCTAGCACTTCAACTGCTGCCTTTTCAGTTGGTAGACTCGGCCCCCTTCCGTGAGTTTGTTCAATGTGCGGTTCCTCAGTGGCAGGTTCCCAAACGCCACTTTTTCTCGCGGAAGGCGATTCCGTCTCTCTACCGGCATGTGGAGGGCAATGTCCATGCCTCGCTGGACAGGGCGGTCAGCGGTAAGGTGCATATTACCGCTGACTCATGGTCCAGCAGGCATGGACAGGGACGGTACCTTTCTTTCACGGCCCATTGGGTCACTCTATTGGCAGCTGGGAGGGATGCAGGACAAGGTGCAGTAGTGTTGGAGGTTGTTCCGCCACCACGCCTCCAAAACGCGACTACTGCTACTGGTTGTGACACACCTCTCTCCTCCACCCCCTCCTCTTCTTCTTCCTCCAGTGCTCTGTCCTTGGAACCAGCGGTGCTCCGTAGGCGTACAAGGGGCTACGCAAGTACGCAGGCAAAAAGATGCCATGCCGTGCTTGCGCTGGTGTGTTTGGGGGACAGGAGCCACACTGGGCCAGAGGTTCTGGCAGCTCTGCAGGGGCAGGCCGAGAGGTGGTTGACGCCACGTCAGCTTAAGCCAGGAATGGTCGTTTCTGACAATGGCACCAACCTCCTCTCCGCCCTGCGACAGGGGCAGCTCACCCATGTGCCCTGCATGGCTCACGTCCTCAACCTGGTGGTGCAGCGGTTCTTGGGCAGGTTCCCAGGCTTACAGGATGTCCTGAGGCAGGCCAGGAAAGTCTGTGTGCATTTCCGCCGATCTTATAATGCCAGTGCTCGGCTGACTGAGCTGCAAAAGGAGCTGAACCTGCCCAAGAACCGCCTAATATCTGACATGCCCACCAGGTGGAACTCAACGTTGGCCATGCTGCAGCGACTGCACACGCAGCAGAGGGCCATCAATGAGTACCTTTGCGACTACGGCACCAGGACAGGGTCAGGGGAGCTTGGTTTTTTTTCCCCACGTCAGTGGAGCATGATCAGGGATGCATGCACTGTCCTCTCACCATTTGAGGAGGCCACGAGGATGGTGAGCAGTGACAGTGCATGCATCAGTGACACTGTCCCTCTTGTCCACCTGTTGGAGCATACGCTGCGTGGGATAATGGACAGGGCACTTGAGGCAGAACAGAGGCAGGAAGAGGAGGACTTCCTTGCCTCTCAAGGCCCACTTTATCCGGACAGTGTTCCTTCTGTCCCACCCATCACACAGGAAGAGGATGAGGAGGAGGAGGAGGAGGAGGAGGAGGATTGTGTGAGCATGGAGGTGGAGCCTGGCACTCAGCATCAGCAGCAGCAGTCTTTTAGGGATGATGTACAGTCCCAACAAGCCAGTGGACTTGTACGTGGCTGGGAGGAGGTGGCTGGCGATCATGTCATCCTCAGTGACCCAGAAGACTCCGGACCGAATGCCTCAGCTAACCTACGCTGCATGGCCTCCCTGATCCTGCAAAGCCTGCGGAAGGATCCTCGTGTTCTTCGGATCAAGGAGAGGGACCATTACTGGCTGGCCACTCTCCTTGATCCGCGGTACAAGGGTAAGGTTGCGGACCTTATCTTGCCGTCGCAGAGGGAGCAGAGGATGAGACATCTCAGGGAGGCCTTGCAGAAAGGTCTGTGCAACGCTTTCCCAGAAACTGGGAGGCTACAAACTCCTGGTCCTGGGCGACGAGTTGCTGAGGCTTCGGTCAGTGGCAGAAGGAGCGGTGGGGAAGGTGGACGTCTGACCGATGCGTTCAGACAATTTTTTAGTCCGCAGCCCCAAGGTATGATCGGTTCCAGCAACCATCGCCAGCGTCTGATATACATGGTGCAGGAATACCTTGGGGCAAGGTCAGACTTGGACACCTTTCCCACCGAAAATCCTCTGGCTTACTGGGTCCTGAGGATGGATCACTGGCCAGAGCTTGCACAGTATGCAATTGAGCTACTGGCCTGTCCTGCCTCCAGCGTTCTTTCCGAACGCACATTCAGTGCTGCTGGAGGATTTGTGACTGATCATAGGGTGCGCCTGTCCACCGCCTCGGTTGATCGACTGACATTCATCAAAATGAATCAGTCTTGGATCACCACCAGCTACCAGGCACCTGAGGCGGATATAACCGAATAATTTTTAATGTCACATCCCTTCAAGACTGCCTATGCTGATGCTGAGTGACTGTCCTCTTATGTTCACTGACTATCCTCTTCCTCCTCCTCAATGATCCATGCCACCACACCAGTGCCTAAGGCACAATTTTTCAGCCCCTGTTTAACAGGGGCGTGTACTTCCAATTTTTTAAAAAAATGCTTCGCAACACGTGTGACTGCTGTGCTCCAAGTACAGTCTCTGTGAGGGGTTGCAGTGTTGTGGCACCAGCACCAGTGCCTAAGGCACAATTTTTCAGCCCCTGTTTAACAGGGGCGGGTACTTACAATTTTTTAAAAAAATGCTTCGCAACACGTGTGACTGCTGTGCTCCAAGTACAGTATCTGTGAGGGCCGGGTTGCAGTGTTGTGGCACCAGCACCAGTGCCTAAGGCACAATTTTTCTGCCCCTGTTTAACAGGGGCGGGTACTTACAATTTTTTTAAAAAAAATGCTTCGCAACACGTGTGACTGCTGTGCTCCAAGTACAGTATCTGTGAGGGCCGGGTTGCAGTGTTGTGGCACCAGCACCAGTGCCTAAGGCACAATTTTTCAGCCCCTGTTTAACAGGGGCGGGTACTTACAATTTTTTAAAAAAAATGCTTCGCAACACGTGTGACTGCTGTGCTCCAAGTACAGTATCTGTGAGGGCCGGGTTGCAGTGTTGTGGCACCAGCACCAGTGCCTAAGGCACAATTTTTCAGCCCCTGTTTAACAGGGGCGGGTACTTACAATTTTTTAAAAACATGCTTCGCAACACGTGTGACTGCTGTGCTCCAAGTACAGTATCTGTGAGGGCCGGGTTGCAGTGTTGTGGCACCAGCACCAGTGCCTAAGGCACAATTTTTCAGCCCCTGTTTAACAGGGGCGGGTAATTACAAATCTTGATCTAATAGTTCACAGCAGGGCCCATTCCTGCGCCCACCAAGAGTAACTATGAGGGCCTGCAGTCTTGTGGCAACACCGTCCACCACCACCGCCAAAGGCCCAATTTTTCTGCCCTGTTCATCAGGTGCTTGCAATTACAAATCTTGATCTAATAACTCACAACAGGGCCCATTCCTGCGCCCACCAAGAGTAACTGTGAGGGCCTACAGTCTTGTGGCAACACCGTCCACCACCACCGCCAAAGGCCCAATTTTTCTGCCCTGTTCATCAGGTGCTTGCAATTACAAATCTTGATCTAATAACTCACAGCAGGGCCCATTCCTGCGCCCACCAACAGTAACTGTGAGAGCTTACAGTCTTGTGGCAACACCGTCCACCACCACCACCACCCCCCAATTTTTCTGCCCTGTTCAACAGGTGCATGCAATTACAAATCTTGATCTATTAACTCATAGCAGGGCCCATTCCTGTGCCCACCAGTCTTGTGGCTACACCAACATCTAATAGGGCAAATTTCTGCAGAGTATATACGCCAGGCCCCTACTTTCAAACATCCAACTTACAAACGACTCCTACTTGCAAATGGAAAGAGAAAACAGGAAGTGAGAGGAAATCTACCCCTAGGAAGGGAAATTCTATCCTGTTAGATTTAATTTGGGAAAAAGGTATCTCCTCTCTACTGATACTTTATCACCAATCCTTGTTTCAATTAAAACCCCACTTTTCCAAAAACATTTGTCATTGGGACGGAAAGTGAGGTGACATGTTCTGAACAGATGTGCAAAGACAGCAAATGTTACAGGGGTGATAACCCCTCCCTATGTTCTCCAAAAAGCTTAAAAATAGATTTTTTTGGGATGGAGCTACACTTCATAATGTACCTGTTCAGATTCTACTTAAGAACAAACCTAAAGCCGCAAGTGGTTTTAAATGGCTTCTTTTTTTCCTTTACAAATGTCATTTTGTGCAAGGACAGTTCTAAACACGGGAAACACATGCCACTTCACAGGCATACTTTAGACACCCCCCAGGTACCATATTTAAAGGAAAATTTCACTTTTTTTTTTTCACTTTATGCATCATTAAAATGACTGCTCCCGAAAAAACGTTAGTTTTTAAAAGTTCTTTTTGCATTGATATATGTCCCCTGGGGCAGGACCCGGGTCCCCAAACCTGTTTTATGACATTAACATGCATATTGGCCGTTGTAATTAGCACTTTTGATTTCGAACGTTCGCGTCCATTATAACGTATAGGGTTCGAAAATTCGCGCGAACTTTCGGTCCGTTCGAAGGTTCTGGTTCGAACCGAACCCGGGGGTGTTCGGCTCATCCCTATCCCCATCAGAGAGATATCACATCATTTCTTGCCCTTGTGACACTGGGACATATGGAGTGGGTGGGGGCCTATGTCAACGGGCTTTGAGCTCTGCCAATGAGTGTGCTTTTGATATCAGTTTGAAGCGATTCTGAGATCTTTCAGAATTCAGCTGATTTGTTGACTTTTGAGATATTTGAGTTGACCTGATTCTAACTTGCATTTCACTTGCTTTGTGGTTTTGTATCCTCATAGATTTGTATGGGGAGAAAAACAGTTCTGACATGAACAAAAGGCTGACAACACTGGTCCTAAATATTACGAATGGGTTTACAGACAGCAATGAAAATGTAGACGTATTGCTGTTTACAGTTGAAAGAGGTTTACAGGCATATATTTATTTATAAATCAGTTAATATTCCTAAAATTATTGTATGGAGAAGGAAAGGAACTGCTCATGATCCAAAGCATACCACCTCATCAGTGAAGCATGGTGGTGGTAGTGTCAAGGCGTGGGCATGTATGGCTGCCAATGGAACTGGTTCTCTTGTATTTATTGATGATGTGACTGCTGACAAAAGCAGCAGGATGAATTCTGAAGTGTTTCGGGCAATATTATCTGCTCATATTCAGCAAAATGCTTCAGAACTCATTGGACGGCGCTTCACAGTACAGATGGACAATGACCTTAAGCATACTGCAAAAGCAACCAAAGAGTTTTTTAAGGGAAAGAAGTGGAATGTTATGCAATGGCCAAGTCAATCAGCTGACCTGATTTCCCGATTGAGCATGCATTTCACTTGCTGAAGACAAAACTGAAGGGAAAATGCCCCAAGAACAAGCAGGAAATGAAGACAGTTGCAGTAGAGGCCTGGCAGAGCATCACCAGGGATAAAACCCAGCATCTGGTGATGTCTATGCATTCCAGACTTCAGGCTGTAATTGACTGCAAAGGATTTGCAACCAAGTATTAAAAAGTGAAAGTTTCAAGGATGATTGTTAATCTGTCCAATTACTTTTGATCCCTTAAAAGTGGGAGGCACATATACAAACTGTTGTAATTCCTACAACGTTCACCTGATTTGGATGTAAATGCCCTAAAATTAAAGCTGGAAGTCTGCAGTTAAAGCACATCTTGCTAGTTTAATTTAAAAACCATTGTGGTGGTGTATAGAGCCAAAAAGATTAGAATTGTGTTGATGTCCCAATATTTATAGACCTGACTGTAGCAGGCCACATGCCCTCAACATGGCTCTGCGCCCCCACCCCAAAGCACCTTGTACCCATGTTTATGGGGACAAGGGCCTCTTCCCGTCAACCCTGGGCTACGGTTGTTGGGGTCTGCGGGTTTAAGAAGGGGGCCCCCCAGAGTCCCCGACCCCCCCTATGTGAATGGGTAACGGGTACATCGTACCCCTACCCATTCACCAAAAAAGTGTCAAAAAGTAAGAAACACAGGGAACAGTTTTTGACAAGTCCTTTATTAAAAAGGAAATAAAAATAAGTGTCCCTCAGTGTAATCCATCATCAATCACGTTGCCCACCAGACCCGAAAAATAGAAAGAAAAAAAAAACGCTCTGCCTCCTGGGAGGCCACCTCCTCTCTGCTTTGACAGTTCTTATATAGGCAAGGGGCGGGCCACCCGGTTCCCTCACCTGGTGACACCACCCCTTTGTGACGTCCCATGACATCATGTGATGTCATAAGAGGGCAGTGCCACCAGGTGATGTAATCAGGTGGCCCTGCCCCTTGCCTATATAAAAGCTGTCAAAGCAGAGAGGAGGCAGAGGGCCTCAAGAGATGACAGTAGGGCTTTTTTTCTATTTTTGCTGGCAAGGTGATTGATGATGGATTACATCGCGGGACACTATTTTTATTTTATTTTTTAGTAAAAGACTTGTCTTGAGAGGTGAGGCATTTTCAGTTTTATATCGAGCCACACAATGCTTAAGAATGCTTCAGATTAAAGGTCTGTTACGTACACCCTACGGGAAATCTGATTAATGATTAGAATTTCAAACCAGATCCTTCCTCCCAAACCATTAAATTTAAGAAGCAATTAATTATAATAGCAAAATAGAGCAAAAATACCATAAAACATGGGGGTGGGGGGAAGTGAATTTTAAAGACAGTAACAAAATCCAAAGAGTAAGTGGGATGTTAGCTTTTGGGGTAAAGTTAAGTGCATGCTTTCCTAAGTGTTTTTTGCTTTATTTCATTGGCAGGATTCTCAAGGCATAGAAAGTCTTGCTTGATCCAAATGTAAATCTTAAAATGTCCTAAAGGTAATATAGGAGGAACTATGTAGCCAGCCCAGCTGTGAATACAAACGTATCATCTAGAGTTTCAAAGAGGAGATGGAAAGGCGGCAGATTAGCGCACGCACCCTTTTATCCTAAAGGAAATGGCACAGGAGACAAAGCAAAGTCTTTACAAACCTCTCCAATTTCTTTCTCTCTCTTTTTTTAAAATGAAGGACTTCAGGAAAATGCAAGTATAAAAAAACACAATTAAGCCTATAATCTCCACTGAACAAAAATGCTAAACTTTTCTTTAAACAATGCTATGTGCAATTTCCTGTAATTTATCTTATTAAGAGGAAGATAAAACAGTCTGGGTCATTTTCATGTTATTTATTTAAAGTTTTTTTAATTTATGTTTTTTAAATGGATGTTTTATAACTTTCTTTGGTACTTAAACAATTAAAACAATTGAAACCCAACTCCACATTTTTAAATAAAAAATTGATTGTCCGACAGTGGTAAAAAAAAGATGCAGCTTTCACTGTAACCTTCAAGATCAATCTAGGGCTTTCCTCGACTCGTCCACTTCCTGTAAACCATCACGGACGCACCCAGTTCTGATCTCAAACCTCTTAAATAAAATATTTATTTTCTTAACCACTTCAATACCAGGCACATTCGCCCCTTCCTACCCAGGACAATTTTGAGCTTTCAGCGCTGTCGCACTTTGAATGACAATTGCGCGGTCATACAACACTGTACCCAAACAAAATTTTTATCATTTTCTTCCCACAAATAGAGCTTTCTCTTGGTGGTATTTGATCACCTCTGCAGTTTTTATTTTTTGCTAAACAAACTAAAAAAGACAGTTTTTAATTTCTGTTATAAAATTTAGTTTTCTCCTTCACTGACGGGCACTGATGAGTCTGCACTGATGAGCATTGATGAGGCAACACCGATGGGCACTGATAAGGTGGCACTGATATGTAGAATTGCTGGGCACTGATAGACAGCACTGATATGCAGCACTGATGGGCACCGGTAGGTGGCACTGATATGTAGCACTGATGGACACTCACAGGCGGCACTGATGGGCACTGAAAGGAGGCACTGATGTGCACTGACCAGCGGCACTGATAGGCGGCACTGATTGGCACCTTATAGGTGGTATTGTTGGACACTAATATATGACACTGCTGGGCAGCACTGATTGGGTACGTATTAACAGGTGTTAATGCTGGGCACTGATTGGTACTGTGATGGACACTGATTGGCACTATGGTGGGCACTGATTGGCACTTTATTGGCACTGTCAGGGGTTAGGATAGGGCACTGATTGGGCACTGATTGGCAGCTTATGGGTACATTTGATGGGGGCTGTGCTGATAATCAGTGTGCTGATTATCAGCACAGACCCCCCTCTGACAGGGAGAGCCACTGATCGTCTCTCCCTGTCAGCGCGAACCGAGGAATGCTGCTTACTGGCACTTCCTGGTTCACTCTATGATCAGCTGTTATTGGTCACAGCTGATCACGTGGTAAGAAGCCTCTGTGTGTCTGGATTTACACAGACACACAAAGGCACACCTCCAGCTCTGCAGCCCTGCAGCTCTCATTGGCCCTCTTATAACTTATCGCTCCTCTCTTCCTGGCAAACTCTTATAGTTTCATAGTTTCATAGTTAGTAAGGTTGAATAAAGACATCAGTCCATCCAGTTCAACCTGAGTGAGTGTCTACAATTGTCCCTATCCCTGTACATTGCACACTCACATCGATCCCTACCCTCAAGGAGCCCACAATCCAAGGTCCCCATTCATAGACTAGGGCCAATTTTTTTTTTTAGACAAAAGCCAATTAACCTACCTGCATGTCTTTGGATTACAAGAGTTACAAGAGTTAGAGAGAGAGCGCTGTGCATGATGTCATAAGCCCAGACTAATGGCCAGACAAGAAAGATGAATTGGGCCGTAAAAGGTATTTACTGGCAGAAAAAAAAAGTTTTACTATCCAAAGTTAAAACAACAAGGGCAGAAGATTTAATAGATGTAAAGTTGAAAAAATGACTGAAGGTCTACTTTAACATCACTGTAGAAAGAGCACCATTGCTCTACCTTTACAGTTAAAGTGATTGTAAAGTCTCATTGAAAAAAACATAAACAACAAACAAACATGTTATACTTACCTCCTCTGTGCAGTTGGTTTTGCACAGAGCAGCCTGGATATTCCTCTTCTCGGGGTCCCTCTTCTGTGATCCTGGCCCCTCCCTCCTGTTCAGCTTGCTATAGGGGCACCCGAGCCGAGTAAAAGCTCTGTGTGTCTATTTAGACACAGAGCCCTGACTTTCCCCACCCCCTCTCTCTTCTGATTGGCTAACTGACTTTGATTGACAGCCACGGAAGCCAATGGCACCACTGCTGTGTCTCAGCCAATCAGGAGGAGAGTCTCGGATGGCTAAGACACTCATGGACATCACTGGAGAGAGATGGGGCTCAGGTAAGTATTAGGGGGTGCTGGGGAAGCTGCTACAAACAAACTTTTTTTATCTTAATGCATAAAATGCATTAAGATAAAAAGATAAAAAACCTTCTGCCTTTACAACACCTTTTAAATATATAAACAGTTCATATGCAGTACACACCAAACAGAAGATATAATAATGGTAGGGCGATATTACCCCCCCCCCCCCACACACACACACTCACTGCATCACAAAACATAATTTGCATGTACTCACATATGTGCCATTCGGTGCAGCAGTAAGGATCACCCACAATCAACACCATGCAAGAAGAGGAAGGATCTGTGATGTCACGGAAACACTGCAAGACTACTACTGCTTTAAGATATATTACCGTATTTATCGGCGTATAACACGCACTTTTTCCCCCTTAAAATCGGGGGAAAGTCGTGGGTGCGTGTTATACGCCGATCCCCCAAAAAAAAGTGCAAAAAAAAAAATCAAACGGCGCAGAAAAACAGCGACCGCCGACGAAAAAAACCAAGCGCCGCCGAAAAAAAACCGAGCGCCGCCGAAAAAGACCGATCTGTCTGTTCGGCTCCGCTTGCAGTCCCGCCTTCCGAAACAGCAGGGAGGCGGGACTGCGAGACGAGCCGAACAGACGGCTCGGGTTTTTCCGGCGCCGCTCGCAGTCCCGCCTCCCTGCGCTCGCTTCCGAAACAGTAGGGAGGCGGGACTGTGAGCCGAGCTGAACAGACGGCTCGGGTTTTTCCGGCGCCGTTCGGTCTTTTCCCACGCCGCGGTCTTTCTAGGCGGCAAATTTAAATGTGGCCAACCTACAAATGACACTGACAAGCTGCAAAACACACTGATAAGCTGCAAAACACACTGACAAGCTGCAAAACACACTGGGCAAGCTGCAAAACACACTGGGCAAGCTGCAAAACACACTGGGCAAAGCTGCAAATCACACTGGGCAAGCTGCAAAACACACTGGGCAAAGCTGCAAATCACACTGGGCAAAGCTGCAAATGACGCTGAGCAAGCTGCAAATGACGCTTAAATGTAAGTGTTTTTTTTTCCCTAAACTTCCCTCCTAAAACGTTTTTTCTTTAAAATGCCCTCCTAAACTTGGGGTGCGTGTTATACGCCGGTGCATGTTATACGCCGATAAATACGGTACATGAGTGAAAAAAAATTAAGAAAAAAGGTGCTAGGGGAGTGGGTCAGAACATTTTGGGTTACGATTTGCTTACAGCTGCACCCATTGCATTTATTTCCTGTAGTTTTATGTGTTTTCTAAAAAAATATAGCACAGGAAGTTGTTGGCCTTTACACTTTAAGGCGAGTTTCACACAGCAGCCGTCTTCACCCACTTTTTAAAAAGGGATCGCTTTTTAGAGGAGAGCATTAGAGTGGTTTCCAGGCGTGTAGGAGGCAATACTGTAACTTCATAAATGCCTGTTTTTTGTTTTAGTTTTCCTGTTTTATGGCGATTTTGCATGGAACTAAAATTCTGTAACTGCGAGACACGTGTTTGGTTCACAGTTGTGGTAGGGTGCCATTGACTTTGATAGGCCAGTTTAACAGTCAGTGCTGCCTGTCAAACTCAAGCCAAGGATGACATCCAGCAAACGACAAGCAATTGTGATGTAAAGCAGAACATTAACCTGAAAAAGAACAAAGCCAGGTGGAAAGCAATGTTGTAAGCAAGGTTCCAGGTTTGAAGCTCACTAAAGACCTCAAACAGTGATAGTAGTGGAAATGGTAATGGATAATCTTTCCCCTTTTATTTATTTCTGGATTCATCTCTACCTAAGCCTCGGTATAGCCTTTCTCATATATCAGGGTTGTCCAACCTTTTGACCTTCTTGGGCCACATTGGAAGAAGAGGAATTTGGAAACATTGGAAGAAGAGCCACACATAATTTACACTAACAATAATGCCCGTACACACGACGGAATTCCGCTCAAGCTTGGCTTGCATACATACGGTCACACAAAAGTTCTCTGAAGTTTCGACCGTCAAGAATGCGGTGACATACAACACTACGACAAGCTGGTAAAATTAAGTTCAGTGCTTCAGAGCATGTGTTGAATTGTTTCCGAGCATGCGTAGGAATTTTGCGCGTCGGAATTGGTACAAACGATCAGAATTTTCGATCGGAACTTTTTCCGACCGAAAAATTTCGAACCTGCTCTCAATCTTTTGCTGGCGGGAATTCCGCCAGCAAAAGTCCAATGGAGCGTACACACGGTCGGAATTTCCAACCAAAAGCTCACATCGGACTTTTGCTGGTGGAATTTACGATCGTGTGTACGGGGCATAAGGATAGCTGATGGGCAGAAAATATTGGGCAGATAACAAGGTATCGATCACTGATATAGATACTTTACCTATCTGAGTTAAAAAAAAACTTTTATTATAAAAGTAAAAATAAAACTAGTGCAATATTTGACATTCAATGGATGTAGTAGCAATTTTCAATGTATTCTCAAAGTGCTTAAAGGATATTTTGGTTCTAATTTTGCCCTTCGTGTGCTTTATCCTTGAAAATAGTTGCTCACAAATATAAGTGCTGCCAAAAACTGGTGACAGTAATAAGGCGTGATTGTGAAGAGTGAGAAGCTAAAACCTATAAAAGTCCAGCAGACAGTAAAGATACTGTAATTTTTTTCTTTGGTTGCATGTGTTCGCTAAGTGTAAACGCTTTTTTTTACAAAAAATCCCACCCCAAAAAAAAAAATCTAAATATTTAAGAAAGTTTATGATTTTGTGTTTGGCCGCATTCATAGCTAACTTGGGCCGCATGCAGCCCATGGGCCATAGGTTGGAAACCCTTGTCATAAACCATTTCTCCTTTTTCTTTTTGAGTGAGTTCCACTGTAACCTTTTCCTAAGTAAGAAGCTTTGCTGTTCCTGTGGTCAAGATGACCAACCCACAAACATCAAGACCTACACACCTTCTCTTCCGAAATGTTGAGTTTGTGCCAACAGACGTACTTTTCTGTTTGACTGCAGATGTATGGTAAATGTGATCTTGAGCAACTTAGCTCTGTTCATTTTTTTCATTGGGTAAGAGTAGTCTGTAAAATATGTGAAAAGGAGCCTGTATGGAGTTTGTATGTTCTCCCTGTGCTTGCGTGAGTTTCCTATGGGTACTCCGGTTTCCTCCCAAACTCCAAAGACATGCTGGTAGGTTAATTGGCTCAAAATTGGCCCTAGTAGGTGTATGTATGAATATGAGTTAAGGGACCTTAGATTGTAAGCTCCTTGGGGGCAGGGATTGACATGAATGGACAATATATTTGTAAATTATTGGCACTATATATACTGTAAATACCTGCAATAAATAAATATTAGTAAAATAACTAAACAAAGAAAAGGAGCCTAGAGCCCCACCTGTGGCTGGTTTTGAAAATACAAAATATAAATACAAGATATGCAAAATTTCAGATTTACCTGATCAAAAAGAAAACATATTTTTAAAAATATAATTTTAGTCCTGAAAAAAAAAAGAAATATAAAACTCTATCATTCTGTTAAAGTTATTTTTTTTTTTTTTATATAGCAATAACACATTCCACAGTGTTTTTCACAGAATATCTACATACGTCTTTCTCCCAAGGGAATTTATTTTCTAGCGGTTAATAATCAAAGCAAATTAGGCAAATTTAAAATGTTTTCATTCTGTTAATATATGCATGATGGCTTGTCTGGGCTGTTGAGAATTGTACAACTCATGAATCACGTTTGCCTTGTATGAGTCTCCGCAGCTCTGATTGAGCTATATGAAAAATGTTATATCTCAAAAATTTGCATAGACCAGGTTCTCCTGATCCATCACTACTAAATGACCATACCACAGTCATGTGATCTCTTGCTTAAAGCCACAGGCACACACATACTTAACCACTTCAGCTCCAGAAGCTTTTACTCCCTTCCTGACCAGGCCATTTTTTGCGATACGGCACTGCGTTACTTTAACTGACAATTGCGCAGTCGTGCGATGCTGTACCCAAATAAAATTGATGTCCTTTTTTCCCCACAAATAGAACTTTCTTTGGTGGTTTTTATTTTTTGCACTATAAACAAAAAAAAAATGACAACTTTGAAAAAAAAAAAATATTTTTTACTTTCTGCTATAAAACGCATCCAATAAAAAAATTTCAAAAATAAAATTTCTTCATAAATTTAAGCCAATATGTACTCTGCTACATATTTTTGGTAAAAAAAAATCCCAATAAGTGTATATTGGTTGGTTTGCGCAAAAATTACATCTCCAAATATGGGATAGATTTAGAGACTTTTTTTTTATTAGTAATGGCGACAATCAGCGATCTTCAGTGGGACTGCGACATTGTGGTGGACAAAATGGACACTAAGTGACACTTTTGTATTTTATTTTATTATTAAAAAAGCAAAAAGTAAAAAAATATCTTTTTTTCAAAATAGTTTTTTGTTTATAGCGCAAAAAATAAAAATCACAGAGGTGATCAATTACCAGCAAAAGACAGCTTTATTTGTGGAGAAAAAAAAGGACATCAATTTTTTTTTGTACAAGGTCGCACGCCCACGCAATTGTCAGTTAAAATGATGCAGTGCCAAATCGCAAAATAATGGCCGGGTCATTAAGGGGGCAAATCTTCCGGGGCAGAAGTGGTTAAAGTCAACACCGATAGGTAAATTCCCAGGTCCGGATGGGTACACAATATATTATTATAAGAAATTCAAGGAGATTCTTGCCCCACATTTGACTGCTTATGCCAATTCCACTGTGGGATCTGAGGGCTTCCGGCTGAAAAGGGGTTGAATCCGCCCGCAAAACGCCGGCGGAATAGCAGCGCTGCCCCATTTTTTTCAATGGGGAGGAGCGGTGTATTCACAAAAGAAGCTGCTGGCAGGACTTTTTTGTGACGCCCTGCCAGCACAGCGCCCCAGTGTGAAAGCACTCAGGCTTTCACACTGGGTTTGCAGCTGAGGTTTTTTTCAGGCGCTATTTTTAGCGCTATAGCGCCTGAAAAACAACTCAGTGTGAAGGGGCCTAAATCAGCCACCTGTCGCAACCGATCCATCATTTTTTGTTGTTCTTTTTTCTTCCTAGCACCCAATTCAATTAGCTTCCCCCTCATATACGCCTTATGGGCTTCCCACAGGGTGTACTCAGGCACTTCCGATGATTTATTCTCTGCAAAATACCAAGCTAAGGCAGTTGAGAGTTCCGTGTAATCCGGTGCCTTGGCCAGAAGATCTTTCAGTTTCCAATTACTTTGTTTTTTTGGCTGACCAGAAAGTATCAAACTAATTGACACAGGGGCATGGTCCGAGAAAGTGCTAATTCCTATATTGGCTGACTTTACCAGGGAGAGATGGTGATGAACTATAAAAATATTATCTATTCAGGAATAAGAATCATGGGTTTTAGAGTAATAAAAATAATTACGTTCTTTAGGGTTTAAAATTCTCCAAACATCAACTATTAGAGGAACCTTAAGACATATCTATCAGAGGTTCCAAAGACATATTAAGATCTCCTGCTAAAATAATAGCCCCCCCTGCAAAGTCTTCCAATTTAGATAGTATATGAATGAAAAAAGTTGATTGTTTAATGTTCTGGCATTATATTTTACTAAGGTACATTGCATATCACCCATCGTGTCCCTAAGAAATAAAAATCTACCATAAGCATTGGTCATCATTTGTTCTAATATAAAAGATGTGCTCTTATGAAAACAAATGGCGACTCATTTTGCCTTATTAGTATCTGACAAACTATACTACCATATAGGATACTGCACAGATTTTATACTTAAAATCTGATGTCTTTGACCCTTTACATTATAAGAGATCAGCGTAAAGCCCCATACACACGGTCGGACTTTTTCATGGATTCTGTCCGATCGGACAATGTTGTTGTAAAATCAGACCGTGTGTATGCACCATCGGACAGTGTACGTCGGTTTGTCCGACGGACAAAGTCTTATCTCCTGCTGGAAAGATTTGCCGTCAACACGGTCCGATCACACCAAATCCGATCGTGTGTACGGTTGTCCGACGGACAAAGTGCTACGCATGCTCAGAAGAAATTCTGTGACGGAAGCGCTCGGTCAGGTAAAACTACCTTTCCTAATCGACACAGCACATTCGTCACGCTGCAATGTTAAAATGTCTTTAATGCAGCGCATTCTCTTTTTCTTTACAATGCAACAAGAATGACATGTTTTAGCTGTTCCTATTTACCCGCACTTCTCACAAACTTAGTTCTTTATTACTTTGCAGCATTTATACACTACATGTTTATTTTTACTCAGATCGTAAAATAATCTTTGTTATATTTTTACCATGATTTGTCTTTTTTGTTTTTTTTTTTGGGAATACATCTTTGAAGGTTTTTTTTTTTTTTTTATTTTGGAGGGGGGTTGTGTGTCTCAACTTAGCAAAACCACATTATTAACATTTGTATTTCTTGCTTAAATTTACTAGGAGTTTGTTGGTTGTTGGTGCCCCTTGTTAATTCTACTTTAGGATTAGTGAAATGTACCTGCCTACTCAAAGAAAAACTGTCATTGTAGAAAAGTAAAACACAATAGTCAATGATTATTTCAAATCAAAAAACATTTATTTAGGTCTCAGCAACAAACCAAAGAGGAACGCAGCCATGGTGAAACTTGGGGAATTTGCAAAGCCTTGGACACCCATGGCAACCATCATTTTTCAGGCTTTAACAATTGGGGGCATGAAGAGTACCTATCTAAATCATAAGGGAGCGCAATCTGGTCCTGAAGTCCAAAACATCCGGAACTGCAGCAGATGCCATCTAGGTCCCCAGGCTCTGGTCCTACGAGAGGCTCCATCTTCTCTCAGACCAGACTTAATCAAGGTCATCACTCTCTTGTCTTCCTTGTACGCTTCCTTCCACGCCGTGGTGCTGGTGCTGGTGGGGTGGCAGAAGGAGGAGGAGGAGGCGGAGCAAGGTCACTCTCGCAAACATGTGTGAGTGGGGTCATCTCCCCAGCCATCCCCTCATTTAGTATTTTGAGGATGACATCCTCACACATGCTGCGTTGCCCCGCCTCCATACCCGTCATTTTACTGCCAACCAAGGAGGCAAAGGCCTCCTCATAGGTGGGTGTGGCATATAGGGAGGCTGAGGCATCTCGGATCAGCTGGAGCGCTGACTCTCCCACCTCCCCCATGCTTTTCGCCCTTCTGTAGGGAAGGCGGAGGGGAGGGACTTGGGAGACAGTCAGGCTCCTACGCCTACCCCCCTGTTGGCTGCCACTAACCCCTGCCTCCTCCTGACTGCCACCTTCCACAGCCACCTCCTGGCTGAGGTCTTCCTGTGTATGAAAAAGGGACATAGTTTCAGTTATTTGTTCATCAAACACACACAATTCTCATCTAGTGACTGTTGCAAAATGTTTACAAATAGAAAACCATACAATTCTCAGCCCTGCAGTTTAGACTCTTCCCAAAAATGTCTCCAACACTACTGTCTGTTGATATGTCAATCACGTTAGGAACTAAGCAATTGGGGATCCTGAATTAACTGAACATCATTCATTATTCCCCAAAATGGTTACAAAACTACTATACCTGGAACAAGCTGGGCTCCTGCACATATTCCATACTGGAAGGCCCAGGTTGGTCCTCGGAAGCCTCATCAGGGGTGGCGTGCGCGGAAGGACGCGTGCAAGGAAGAGTCGAGAGTGACTTCCTGACAGTAGCCTGGTCTTTGAGAAAGTGGAGCCTCTCATAGTACCAGAGCGTGGGGGCATAGACATCATCTGCTGCAGCTCCAGATGCTAGGGACTTCCGGACCTTATTGCGCTCCCGGAAATAGGTACTTTTCATGTTGTTAATCTTCACTTTTAAGTTTGCCACGGTTGCCATGGGCAGGTTAGGCTTTACAAATGCCACAAGTTTCAGCAGGGCTGCGTACCTATTTGGTCTGTTGCTGTAGTCACAATGTTTAGGTTGCCATTAGAGGGGGAATTCCCGGTATTTATCAATGAAGAGGGGGAGAAAACTCACGTCGTAGAAGGCCTCCATCACCTCTGCAAGACACAACACCACACCAAACAATATAAATAATGTCAGCCTAAACTCTCCTAATCTTCTCCATAAAGAAGCCTCAAGTTCTAATCAGTCTAGGCTAGTTATGTACCAACGTCAAATTGTACCTTCGTTTCTAGCGATCGTCTCGTGCGTGAGCTTTCTCTCCCCTCGTCTCCCAGATCGTGGCTACGACACAGGCGTGTGACGTTTTATATACAGTGCGCATGCGTCAAACTCCGCCCGCCCCTGACGATCTTTCTCGTCTATTCCCCACCCCTTCTCTTTACGGCGCAGTGGGGAGAGCACATGGCGGGGACACAGCAGGTGCGCCCCAAATATCCCACCAACGAGGAGGAGGACGAGGAAAGTCCGGAGGCAGAAACGTCCCGATCCCGGAGCCTGAAATTCAAGGCCTCCAATATGTAATTTGGAGAAATGTTGGAGATGGTGGACATATTAAAGAGGAGCGACTATGATGGGAAGTATGGCCCTTACCTCAACCCCAATGTCCGCAAGGCCAAGATCATGTCTAAAGTTGTGAGGAGGCTGTACAATCATTTTGGGGTACAACGATCCAAGGAGCAACTCAGGAAACGCTGGTCAGACCTGAAACTGAGGGAGGCCGATCTGTACAGAAAGATCAAGCGAATTCTTCAAAAAAGTAAGTAGTTGTGTTTTGTGTTTGATTTCTTGCTTGCATACTGCTCCATGTGGTTTGATTTTTACTAAGTTGTACATTCCAAAATGGCCACTTTCATGTTCGTCTGTGCATTCGATCGTACTCAGCCTCGATCTTTCTGCCACTGTCATGGTCGTGTGTGTGTGTCCATTCGATCGTACGCAACCTCGATCGTTCGGCCACTTATAATACGATGTTTGGTTTTTTTTTTGGGGAAAGGAAGTTTGTTCTCACTAGAAATGTCATCAAGAATGTAAAGCCAATTTATTCAATGTAAAGGAGAGGTCACCCAGTAGCTGTTTACCCATCTGGACTCTAGAGCACTAGTGCTGGGACACCCAAACCCCCTTTTTATTAGGCTTTTCCACACATGTGCTCCAGTGGATACTAGAGGGGGGTATCCATCACACAAACTTCTACCAAAAAGCTAGTCAGTTTAGCACCTTTACAAAGTGACTACATTCATGTAGTTGGCATTTGTAACTGGCCAAACAAAAATAGTGTCCGTCACTTTCAAGCAATGTTTGTCATTTCCTATTTCTGCCCTCAATAGATTGTGTTGCTAAATCTTCCTTTTGTACATTCTCATAGGGGAGCGAAAACTTGGGCCGTCTGAGGAAACACCAAAACCAACACCTCCCAAAAAAGGGGAAAGAGCAGAAGCAGAGGAGGAGGAGGAGGAAGGAGAGATCATCGAACTTGGAGAAATTGTCACCACAACAGGTGAGTGTGGGAGAACACAGCTACTGGTAAGCTAATCAATGTATGGCTGCCTCATTTCCAACACCAGATTTTTGTTTGTTTGTGGTTTTTAGGTGACGTGGATGTTGTGGAAGAAAAATCGCACTTTACCACAGAGAGTGCCCACGTACTCATCGGGGAGATAATGGTCTGCAATAGAGATCTAGATTACATAAAGCAAAACATCAATGATGTTCAACAAAAATTGAAGAACATCATTGATGTTTTAGGAAAAATATGAAAACGCACCAAGTAATTAACACACATTTGTGCCAGCTTCTGAACACATTTGCAACTTAAGAACTGTGTGAAATTTGGAACATGCACACATTGTGTCCACATGTGCTAGCTCCCATCATGGTGGATGAATGCCAACGTTTTTTTGGGGGTGCAAACACTTTACGAACTACAAAAGTGGTTGTGGTGAAGGGGTTGCACCCCCAAAAAACGTCCATTCATCCCCATGATGGAAAATGGCACTTTTGAAGCTTCTAGGCATGTGTTTTACCATCTAATGACCATTTTCAGACCGAAATTGTGTGCATGTTCTAAATTTCCACTTTCCAGGGGTGACCCCCCCATGTGATGAAGGCAAGATCAAACACACTTTGAACATATAGTCATGTCTGATCTTGTCTTCACTTTACAAAGTTGAACTTTCCAAGTTCATAGGTTCTGTTTTGCTCCATGCCTGGTTTTACCAATTGCGCAATGTTTGTAAACAATGTTGTAAATAACCAAGATGTTGTCAGTTTGGGCGTGAAGATTGTAAACGCACTTGTGAATGTTTTCCAAGTAAACTTTTTTATTTTTCTAAATGTGTGGCTTCCTTATTTAAAAAACACAATGCATTATGTATGTCAAATGTAAAGGATATGGGGGGCAATTGGTGTTATTTACTAAAGGCAAGTCCACTTTGCACTGCAAGTTTCTTTTCCAGGGCACTTTTTCACTGCACTTGTAGAGCATAGTGGATTGGACTTATGTAAATGACACCCACAGTGCTTTGTACGAAAACACGGAGCACAGCATTTTTGAGAATACACACATGTCTGACCTGGTGATGAAAATGAGTTTTTTGGGTGTCAGTTATGCAGTACAAACCTTATCTAGACCAAAGATTAGGTAGCAAACACACAACATGAGACTAATCTTTTTGGGAAGAAGAGACTGTTACCTCCTTTTGCCCAGAAAGTGCATTCCCACTGTCGAAGGCAAAGGGAAAAAATTTCAAGGTAAAATAAGCTAAAAAGAATACTGAAATGACAAGAAATCATAGGTTGGTTGAAATATCAGATTTATTAAAAAATGCCTCTCACACATCGTCAGGCAGAGCAATGGCCCCCCTACCCACAAAGTACTCCATATATTGCTCGCGGACCGCGCAGGCATTTAGAGGGGGCAAGCCTGGACGTGCCACTTGAAGGGCTGTGAGGTCCGCATTTGGAGGGCCCTCCACATCTGGGCCAACGGGCACCACATAGTTCCTGTTATGTCTTTTGAGGAAGTTGTGCAATATGCAACAGGCAAGAACTATGTGGTTCAGTTTGTATTCCGCCAAGTTAAACGCCATCAAGAACAGGCGGAAGCGGCTGGCCAGGATGCCAAAAGTGTTCTCCACCACTCTTCTGGCTCTGGACAGCCTGTAGTTGAAGACCCTCTGGTCTGGGGTGAGGGTCCTCATCGGGAACGGCCTCATCACATGGGGAGTCAACGCAAACGCTTCATCTGTGACAAAGACGAAGGGGAGTCCTTCTGCATTCTCCTCTGGAGGTGGCAAGCACAGACTGCCACTTTGGAGACGCCAGTAGAACTCCGTGTGCGTAATGGCACCACCATCCGAGATCCGGCCGTTCATCCCCACGTCCACATACATAAACTCGCATGTTGCCGACACCACCGCCAACATCACTACACTATTAAACCCTTTATAATTATAATAGTAGGACCCCGAGTTGGGCGGTGGGACGATGCGGACGTGTTTCCCATCAATTGCCCCTCCGCAGTTAGGAAAGTCCCAACGGCTGGCAAAGTGGGAGGCCACAGTCTGCCATTCCTGTGGCGTGGAAGGGAACTGTGGAGTGAAACAAGAAAAAAATAATTAGTCACTTTGCACCTAAACATTGCAAGCAGATTAGACAATCAACATCTTGGAACAAGAGCATTTTTTAAAATTGGAGGCTGGAAAGTATTTGCAGAGAAAAGTAGAGGCTCCCCTTCACAGATTACTCACCCCCCCATCAATCCCCCCACTTCTGATGGGCCATTGGCAATAACTAGGGTTTTGGGGGGGGGGGGGGGGTGGACAGGTAACCCTCTGCACTTCATTGATTGGCAAATGGCTCAATAATGTGTGCTAGTTTGGCCAGACCCTCTGTACTTAACACTATTGGCAGCCCCCAGGAAAGATAAAATAACATTTCAAACCCCCCCCCCCCCCCCCAAAAAAAAGGCAAGCACATTGTGACATTATGAAATTACCAAGCTAGCTAATAGGAGGGAAAGAACACAAAAATTAGGAAATGGAAAGTATGGAGGCAGCCCCTTGCACTACATGCTTTGCTGAATTCATCCCTAAAGATGCCCACTATAAAGAGGTAGGTATATAGTGTGTATTGACCTTGGGAAAGCCAGCAGATAGAGGATTGGTATCATTTGACAGAGAAGTTGGGGGAGGGGGTTCCTAATGAGTTTGCCCCCCCCCCCCCCAAAAACCAAAAACAAAAAAAAAAGGGGCTCTACATGAAGTAAACCACACAGCAAACATTTGTGCATATTTTAGGGGGTGTTTGGGGCAAAAAATACTATGCAGCAGACAAAAATACATTGCTTAAGTGACTAGGCCATAGGTGTCTATTGGGGCAGAAGAGCATGCTGGGGAGGTAAGTGAAGGGAAAAATGCATGAAGGAGAAAAGGGGCACAGCATATTAGAACATATTGCAATCATGGTAATTAGGGAAGGAGGTCAAAAATAGAAGACATTAGCAAACAGAGCATACATAGAAGGGAATAGTAAAGTATAAATGTTACCTTAATATAGTCCTCCTGCAGGACCTCGATGATGGCAGAACAGGTCTCTGGAATAATGATTCCCAGGGCCTGGGGAGAGATACCTGAAGAGAACTTCAAATCCTGAAGACTTCTCCCTGTCGCCAAGTACCTCAACGTGGCAACAAGCCTCTGCTCCGGAGTAATGGCTTGTCTCATGCAGGTATCCTGCCGGCTGATAAAGGGGGTCAGCAAAGCCAAAAGACGGTGAAAATCGGGGTCCGTCATCCTGAGAAAGTTCCTGAAATCATCAGGATTATTCTCCCGGATCTCACGAAGCAAAGGCATGTGCGAGAATTGGTCACGCTGAAGCAACCAATTCTTGGTCCACATACTCCTCGTCACTCTGTTCATGGACGGGTCTTGGCTCAAAGCTAAAAGCCCGACACCAATTCCGCGTACAGCACGAACTCGGCGACGAGTACGCACGGGAAACATCGCTCACAAGGTCACAAAAGGTCGGCTGGTCAGAACGGACAAACAGAAAGCACCGATAAACAGCAAGGCCTGAAAGAACGAAATGAATACCAGAAACGAGCAGACAATAAGCAGTGCAAATCAAAGCGCCCTATATCAAGATATAGGCCGCAATGACCAACAAATGCGAACTGACTACACGCACTAATAAACAGATACGCACGACAAGCACAAACTGAAGAGCAGTAACGATCTGAGTCAGAAAACTGAGAAGCGCGAATCTTAAGTCACCAAACTTCGACTAAATCTCGATAAACACGGGATCAGCAGAAGGAGCCCAACGGGTGCCTGACGTGGTGCTGAACTTCCCTTTTCTAATCTCGTGGACGACGACTTACGTCAAGACGTTCTTGCAGACCGGATATTCCGACAACGTAGTCCGACCGTGTGTACGCAACACCAACATCGGACAAAGTACGACGGACAGGATCCGACCGACCTGGTCCGCGGATTGTCCGACCGTGTGTACGCATAACCAACAACGGACAAAGAAAGAAAAAAAAAACACACACACCAAAAGCAAAAACAGCACATTGTAGCCTAGATACACCACGTATAAAACTGCAATAAACCCAGTGCGAATTCGGGACAACTTGGTCCGGATGTGCGGCAGAGCACCAGATCCCCAAATCTTCATTAGGGATAAGAATTTATGTAATAGTTGTCAAATAATTAAAGGGAAGGGGAGGGGAAGAGAGAAGGAGAAACAAAATAAAAGGGGGGGGGGTATCCTTCCCCTTTCTTCCCTCAAACGTTAGATATTTCATAGATAGAGTACTTCCAATCCTCTCTCTTCCTTCCCTTCCTCCCCTTCCCCTTTTCCCTTTTTTTTTAAAGGGAAGGGGAGGGGAAGAGAGAAGGTAAGTCCTCTTGAAATCATAGCGTTTATGAATGGCCATCTTTAATTGCCACCAGACATGCTGGGAAGCCCAGTGATATGAAATATCTGCAGAGCGTAACGTATCCAATAGAGGTCTAAATGCCTGTCGACGCTCCGATGTTTCCTTCGATGATTCTGGAAAAATTTGTATTGGTGTCCCTTCGAAATTATCATTAGCTGTTAGATTTTTGCCATAATTGCATTTCTTTCTTCAAAGTAATATAATCTGCAGATGACATCCCGCGGCAGCTCCATAGCAACATTCCGTGGTAGCTGAACTCTGTGAGGTCTAGCAAAGCGAATATCATTAGATTCTGGCTGACCCAGTACAGGATTCAACATTTTTTGGACTGTGTTTTGAAGGGCTTCATCCTTAACCGACTCGGGTGTTCCCCATAAGCTGATATTCCTCCTGTTCCTGTTTTTTAAATCTTCCACCTTATACAGACACTCCTCGTTTAACCACTCACCTATTTAACGTCTGCTCGGACTTACAACCAGCTCTCCCCGACCCGTGCAGGACGACTGCTCTGACTTACGTCCAGCTCTCCCGCGACCACTCGGACTTACGATTAGCTCTCCCAACCTGTGTGCAGGATGTCCTGTCATCTCTCTGCATCAGCCTCGTTCTCACTCCTGGCCTGCAGTTTTACAGGTATGCACTGTACTATACTGTACTCTGTTCTCCTAAATGCCCCTTCTAGCATTCTGTATACTGTATACTGTACTGTTTTATGTCTTATGTCTTACTGTAATGTACCCTGTCCTCCTAAATGCCCCTTCCAGTGTTCTTTATACTGTACTGTTTTATGTCCTTATGTACACAGTACTGTAATGTGTGCTTGTACTGTATACAGGTATTGCCCACGCCATGTCAGCAAAAAGAAAACGTGTGCTTGCACCTACAGAAAGTGCTCAGATAAAAAGAAAATCTATTTTACAAATATGTGTTTCATGAAAATTTGGACGAATTTTAGTTTTTTGGAAATTCGGATGTATGTGAATTTCCGAATTAGAATAGTACCAAATTTAAACAAATCCGAAATAACGAAAATTTTCTATCCTTTTTTATTTTGGATTTTCGAATTTGATAATTTTTCAAATTCGAAAACTATTTTAAATTTATTTGAAAACATTTTAAATTAATATAGAAAAAAAATAAGATCATTAAGAACTATGAGGCTGGCAAGAAAGGTAAAGAAATATCAAGTGAATTGGAACTTGCACATTCTACCATTTCAACAATCCTAAAGGATAAGGATAGAGTGAAAGTGCCAGTAAAAGCATCAACAGGATATCAAGCCATAATAACTACTCAGCGGAAAGGCCTCATTCATGAAATGGAGAAATTGCTGGCAGTATGGATTGACGACCAAATAGAAAAAAGAATGCCAATGAGTCTTTTATTGATTTAAACCAAAGCACACAGTATTTCTGAGAATTTGAAAGTGAACAAAGGAGAAGATTCGACTGAAACATTTACAGCAAGCCATGGATGGTTTCAAAGGTTTCGAAGATTCAACCTCCATAATCGGAGTATCAGTGGGGAGGCTGCAAGTGCAGATGTGGAAGCAGCTGAAAAATTTGTGGTGGAGTTTGATAAAATCATCGAAAAAGGTGGCTACTGTCCAGAGCAGATATTTAACGTGGATGAAACTGGACTTTTTTGGAAAAAAATGCCTGAAAGGTCCTACACACACAAAGAAAGTAAAACAATGCCCGGTTTTAAGGCTTTTAAAGACAGGGTCATGTTGTTGTTGGGAGGAAATGTTGCTGGGTTCAAGTTAAAGCCTCTCCTCATCTATCGTTCATAGAACCCACATGCATTGAAGCAGGTTAGTAAGCACACACTGCCTGTTTATTATCGTGCAAATAACAAAGCATGGATGACACAAGCTTTATTGGATGACTAGTTCGCCAACTGTTTCAAACCCCTCGTCAAGCATTATTGTCATCAAAAGGGCGTTCTCTTTAAACATATCCTCATGCTTGACAATGCCCAGGCCACCCCCAGCATCTTGATGACCTACATCCAGACGTAAAGGTAGTGTATCTTCCTAAAAACACAACTGCTATCCTACAACCCATGGATCAGGGTGCAATAGCAACATTCAAGGCCTACTATTTGCATAACACCTTTTCAAAAGCTGTAGAGGCAACTGAAAATGACGAAGTTACCCTTCATGATTTTTGGAAAGCTTACAACATTTTACACTGCATAAAAAACATTGCATCAGCTTGGGAGGGAGTAACTGAAAAGTGTATGCAGTGTATATGGTAAAAATGCTTAAAGCGTTTACAATAGCGAAGAGTTTGATGAAACAAATGTTGAAGTTATAAATCAAAAAAGTGTGCAACTTGCTAACATGCTTGACTTAGATGTTGAAGTGACAGATATTAAAGAATTAGTGGAATTTGTTGAAGGAGAGCAAATAATGAAGATTTAATAGAGTTGGAAGCACGGCAGCACTTAGAACAGGAAGAGGAAGAAAAGGAGGAAACAATGGAAGAAGTACAAAAGAAGTTCACAGTCAGGGGGTTAGCTGGCGTGTTCTCAAAAGTGAATGCAGCTTTATTACAATTAGAGAGTATGGACCCAAATGTTGAAAGGTTCTCTAAAGTGGAACGGCAGATGAAGGAACTTATGCAATGTAATCGTGAAAGTTAAGACGAAAAAAAGAAAATTACAAAGCAGAGCACCTTAACAGAATTCTTCTTGCAAGCTACCCCTACCAGTTCTATAATTTCATTGTCGTCTTCTCCCTCATCTACAACTCCTGATGACCCTGCTGGTAACTCCAATGATGATACTGATGACCCTGCTGGTAATTTCAATTTCAGTGATGACACTGATGACCCTGAAGATCTATCACCTTTTGAAGGATTTGATGACTAAAATGTTACTCTAAATGTCTACTGTACAGTATACGTTTACTTTTTGGGCACGGTACACTCTATGTATCCTGTACAGTACTGTATTTTTGTTAATATTTTTGTGTTCTGTACTTCTGCAAAATAAAACAACATTATTGCATTGGAGTGTTTTGTGTTTATAACCTTTTTTTTTTTTTTAGAATACAGTACAGTACAGTAGTTAGGAATGTTTAAAATATTGATTGCTTGTGGTTCCTCATTTACCAACCAATTTGCTTAACGACCTGATCACTGTCGGTGAGGGGAAACAGCAAGTGTAGATGGTGATCTACTGGCCCCTTGCAATGAGTAAGCACCTCAGGAGCCAGACCTGCTCATTCGTTCTGATCTTTCTGTAGTTTTATTTGGTGCTCTGTCCCCTGTCAAGTACTTCTTCATTGGGCTTGAGTGCTGTGTTTGTTTTTTCTATTTTAAGGCCTTCTGGCGTTTTGGATGCCCCTTCGAATGTTTACTTTGGGATTGGTATCTGAGCATTAGAACGTGATGTAGCTGAGCGAGTCGCCATCTTATCCTCTTTCTCCCTCCTCTTTTCTCTCCCTCTTCCTTCTCCTCTATTTATCTTAAGCGGCAATTAATAAATGGCAGGTATTGTATACATTATTATGTGCGGTAATATCTACTTAACATAAAATATTAGACATGTGCACACTGAAATATTTATTTTCAGAATTTCGTTTTCGTACGGAAAATAAATTTATTTAGTTACTCCCGAAATTAGTTTTTACTTATTTTGTTTTTCGTTAAAAATTGCATTTGTCCGAAAATCCAAATTAATTAAGGTTGAATGTTCAAAGAAGATTCAACAGAGCAGCGAAACTGTCCAATTCCAGCAGCAATCTTTTCTCTCTACGTCAAATCTTTTCTCTCTACGTCAAATCTTTCCTCTCTACGTCAAATATTTTCTCTATACGTCAAATCTTTTCTCGCTATGTAGAATAATCTTGGACTAATAGAGTTAAGGTTAGGCACATTCGACCACAGGTTCAATGGACACAGATTGCTATTGTCGGCGTGGAATCTCCTATCTATATCGAACTGTTGTCACAACGAAAACAAAAATAAAGCATTTGTTTATGTCGGATCTTTCGTTTTTCGGATTCTGCACTTTCGTTATCGTTTGTTAAAACGATAACGAAAATACCTGAAATTTGGACGAAAATGCATTCGGACGAAAACGAATGCACATGTCTATAAAATATAACTTTCAAAGTATAACGCATGATATGTCACAGAAATGCAGCGTTGTGAATAGAATGTGAAGTTCCACAGTTCACTGTCTCCTGATACATAGCATCTTACTATTTTAACTTTTTGTGCCATTTTAATTTGCTGAAATTTAGTATATTTATCTGTTTGTATTGTGTTAAATAATCCCTGTCCTGGCTTGCTCTTGCTAGCCAGCCTCTGTACTCACTCAGCTCCACGGCACCTCTAAACAGCTTAAGCCAATTTTGTCAGGAATAAAGAATCAGCTGACTTCGGCTGATCTCAGCCTGCTCCACGTTCCTCGGTGTCTGCCTGTCTGTCAGATGACTATCTCTCCAGACCCTTGCAGGCGGTGTGCCTTGCTAATTTCAGAGCGATGTGTGGGTCGCAGCGGCCTTGGCTCAGCTGGCTTTAGCTCGGGTATACTCAGCGTCGTTCAGCAGTGTTCGGCTATATTCGTGGAGGGATATGAACTTGGCTGAGATGCCGGCGTTCCTAGTGGCTCAGGGGACAGAACGAGACAGGACAAGACAGTACACCAGGCATTAGAGTACAGGGCGGCACAGATGATACAGGCACAGAAACCTCTGTCCTGGGATTCCAACAGTCCACTAATAAATACTGGTTATCGCCAGGAGACCAGTCCGAACAGACTAACAGTAGCAGGGGATTCGATCGTCCAGGAGAAAGTCGGGCTATCCTCGGACAGGAAAAGCTGCGGGCGCCCTCTCAGGTACACCTACACGGCGTCATGTGGTACCACGCCCCCAATCTCAAAAATTATCCTTGCTAAAAAGGTGTTAGCTGGAGTTTGACTTTAATGTGTTTAGTGTATCTAAATCTGCAAGTATTCATATGTTTTGGGAGTACCCTAAGCTACAGACCTTTTGATCTGAGATCTTTGAACTTGTTAGCATTAATTATTACATTGTTGGTTTCTATGTCTCCTGAACTGGCTCTGTTGGGAATCCCTGATGATGTTAGGAGATCACATCATAGCAAACTGCTGATCTCTTACTTACTGTTCTATGCTAAAAAAGGTGATTATTTTCGAATGGTCCACCTCTGCTCCACCTACGCTGTCACCCTAGGAGGCTATGATTGATGCTGTGCTGCCTCTTTACAAATTGACGTACATTGGTCATGGCTGCCCCTGGAAATTTGACAAGGTGTGGCAGCCGTGGACTTCTCAGTAGAGCAGGGTTCCTATACTTGTACTGTTGTAATGCCTCCTAGACTTGGATATCGCCTATTTCCTTCCCTTCCCCCTTCATTACCTCCACTAAGTGCCTCCCCTCCCTTTCCAGGACCACCCCAGAGGATATGTAGCCATTACTATTGATGTACATATAACAAAAGGTATTATAGGATTGTATTGAAGCAGGTTTTTCGTTCTTAAATTTGCTGGACCGTTCTTTGTTCCCTCTTATTTTACTTTATTATCACTTGCAACTGATGTAAACCCTGTACTTACGTATTACCATGTCAAGTTGGTTGTTCCAGTTTTTCTTTCGGTATATACTATTATTTTATCCTTCAATAAAGGAATCCTCGTTGTAAAATTGTCTCTGTTGCCCCTTTATCCAGAGTGTAGGCACCCTAATACAGGAGATGTATTACTGGGCAGATCACCAGGTAAAAAAAAGAGACATAAAAAGCCTAAAAAAAATAAAAACGAATGCAGCCACCACATCTAATGACTGGTAAACTGTACTATATTATATTTCTGTTTTTGGGTTTATTGCCCCGTTGAGGCAGAAAAATCTGAACTTGCCCACTGGGCACTTAAACCCCCTTCCTAACCAGGCCAGTTTTCAGCTTTCAGTACTCTCACATTTTGATTGACAATTACTCAGTCATGCAATACTGTACCCATATGAAATTGTTGTCCTTTTTTTTCACACAAGTAGAGTTTTCATTTGGTGGTATTTAATCACCACTTGTTTTTTTTTATTTTTCGCGCTATAAATGAAAAAAGACCGAAAATTTGTTTAAAAAAGTGCATTTTCTTTGTTTCGGTTATACAATTTTGCAAATTAGTAATTTTTTTTTTTTTATAAATTTTGCCCATTTTGGATAGCAAACAGCCCAATGTATAGTCTATGAGGCATTGTTAATCTTTTGAACATGTCATTTTTTTCCCACAAGTTTCTGTAAAATGTGTAAAGAATATGAAAACGCATTTTGTTTTTACAAAAAGTTGTCTATTTATAAGATATTTGTACAGATAGCATGTACATAGCAAGAATGAAACCCCAAAATATATTCTGTAACTCCTGAGTATGGCGATACCACATGTGGGAGACTTTTGTACTGCTGTGCCACATACAGAGGCCCAACATTCAGGGGGCACTGTCAGGTGTTCTAGGAACATAAAATTGCAAATCAAATTTCCTGACTACTTATTACACTTTTGTGAGGCACTGTAGGGCACTGATAAGCACTGTAGTGGCACTAATGTTGCATGGATGAGCACTGATGTTACATGAATGAGCATGGATGTGACATGGATGAGGCCAGATGTGGCACGGATGAGGCATGGATGTGGCATGGATGTGGCACGGATGAGCACTGGTGTCTCACGGAAGAGCACGGATGAGGCATCGATGTGGTACAGATGAGGCATGGATGTGGCATGGATGAAGCACAGATGAGCACTGATGTGGCATGGATGGTCATGGATGAGGCACAGATGGGCATGAATGAGGCATGGATGGGCATGAATGAAGCACAGGTGGGCATGAATGAGGCACATATGGGCATGAATGAGGCACAGGTGGACTAGAATGAGGTACAGATGAGACATGAATGAGTCACATATGGGCATGAACGAGGCACATATGGGCACAAATTAGGCATGAATGAGGCCCATATGGCACATATGGGCATGAATGAGGCATATATGGGCATGAATGAGGCACATAGGTGTGAATGGGGCCTTAGGAAAGAATCCAGATCTTTCTTAAAACAATAAACTGAGCTGGCTAGAACCAGCTCTTGAGGGAGTCTATTCAAATTTTACACAGCTCTTACTGTGAAGAACCCTTTCTGTATTTGGAGAGTAAATGAAAACATTGTCCCACCCCTCCAAGCCCTCATCAGTAGGTGCACTCTCGTTGGAACAGCCCAACAATAGCCATGGAGCTGATTAAGCTTTGCCTAATCAATTCCCCCAGGCTTTGTGGATTTTGTGTTTTCTGCAAATTATATGACATTATGAGCCACCACTGGGGGAAGGCTACTGTTATTGCTTGCAGCATAAAGTTTTTTAACTACTCCCTGACCACCCACCACAGATATACTGTGGCAAAGTGGCTGCTCTGTGCCAGATCATGTACCTAGTGCATGATCTGACACTTCTGGGTCTGGGGCGCACACGCGCACCCTGCCAGGGACCCACTCCTGCTGTGATCACACACAGCGGGAGCCCAGTGGTGGGTACCATGGACTCAATGTCTGCCGCCACCTGCCGATTCTATAGTACACAGGCAAAACAGTGATCTACCTATGTAAACATGGCAGATTGCTGTTCTGTCAATAGGGAAGGTATTGATCCTGTGTTCCTGCAAAGTATGAACATGGATCAATGGCTTCCCCTAGTAAAAGCACCCCCCACAGTGAAAAAGCTAAGGCTAGACACACAGTTAACACATGTGATCGCCCCTGATGTTAACCCCTTCCCAGCCAGTGTTATTAGTACAGTGACGGTGTATATTTTTTAGCACTGTTCACTGTATTAGTCTAACTGGTCCCCAAAATGTGTCAAGAGTGTCAGTTAGTGTCCAAATGTCTGCCACCATATTGCAGTCCTGATTACCGCCATTACTAGTAAAAAAATAAATAAAAATATCCCATCGTTTGTAGACACTATAACTTTTGCTCAAACCAATCAATATAGACTTATTGTTTTGTTTTTTTTTAACCAAAAATATGTAGTAAAATACATATTGGCCTAAACTAATGAAGAAATTAGATTTTTTTGAATTTTTTGTTTGGATATATATTATAGCAGAAAGTAAAAAATATTGTTATTTTTTTTGTTTATAGCACAAAAAATAAAAACGGCAGAGGTGATCAAATACCACCAAAAGAAAGCTTGATTTGTGGGGGAAAAGGACATTATTTGGGTACAGTGCCGCATGACCGTGCAATTGCCAGTTAAAGTAGCGCAGTGCTGTATCGCAAGAAAATTGCAAAAAATGGCCTGGTCACGAAAGGGGGTGTGGGCTAACTCTTCCGGAGGTAAAGTGGTTAAGTAACCAGTGAATGTCTCTAAGGCCCCTTTCACACTTGTGCGACTTCAAAGTCGCGCAATTTTACCACGATTTTGCCGCGATTCGTGGCTGCGATTTTTGCCGCAATTTCAAGGAATGCCTGTGTAAGTGGCATCAAAATCGGACCAAAGTAGTGCAGGGACTACTTTGAAGCCGAACGATTTGAAGTCGCACTAATATGAATGGCTGTCATTGGAAATCACGGGGAACGACTTGTCATGCTACTTTGCAGTCCCAAATTGTTGGACAAGTCATATAAGTGTGAAAGGGGCCTAAAGCAGGGTTTCCCAACCAGGGTTCATTGAGCAATAAGTGATTTCTGACTCTCAGATGAGTAACCACTGACACCAATTATGTTTTTAGCCACCTGTAAGGGGAGGATTATTCCCAATGACCACAAATGTAAGGAGCATTCTTCCCACTGACCATCACACTAATGTGCTGTGAGCTGTAAATATAATAATTATTACCATGGGTTCCCTGGAGCCAAAAAGTTATATCAAGGGGTCCTCCATGTTAAAAAGGTTGAGAAAGGCAGCTATAAAGGTTTTAATAAGTTGAACGGCTGGAATAAAGGAGTTGTTAAAGCATATCTAAAGCTAAAAATAAAAATGTACTATTTATCAAATCCTTAGATGTCATGACCGCATTAGTTTTCTGTTTTTGTATTTTTTTCCCGTCTATTTCTACCTATTGATGGAGGAGCAACAGAGACACCTTGGACAGCAACACTGGCTGGAGAGAATAGTGTTAGTTAGACAAGTAGATATAGATTAGGGGTCGCCAAACTTTCTAAACTTAGGGCCACTTTACTGTCCTTCAGACTTTAAGGGGGCCGGACTAGGGCCAATGGGAGTAGAAAATGTCCTATCATTGGTGCCAATAGAAGGAATAGTGGCCGATTGTTGGCATCAATAGAAGCAACTATGTCCCATCATTGGTGTCAATGGAAGGAATTTTGCCCCATCGTTGGTGTCAGTGGAAGGAATTGTGCCCTTTTTTTGTGCCAGTGGGAGGAATTGTGCCCTTTTAATGGTGTCAGCCAAAGGAATTATGCCCTTTTGTTGGTGTCAGTGGATGAAATAGTGCCCCAAGGGCCAGATAAAGGCAAGATCTGGCCCCCAGACCACAGTTTGAGACCACTGATATAGATGGTCTTGCATAGGTTGGACTTGATAGACTTGTGTCTTTTTTCAACCTCACCTACTATATAACTATGTAACTATGTGACATAAGTAACTAACAATTTAAAGCCTAACACCTTTTAAAGTGGTTCTAAAGCCTAAACATTTTTTTACCTTAATACATTCCTTGCATTAAAGTGATATTAAAGTCTTGTTTTTTTTTTGTTTAAAAATAATAAACATGTTATTCTTACCTAGATATTAAAGGCAAAAACATATTTCTTATTTTATTTTTTTAGTAAATAAGTAGCTCAGGGACAGGAATCAAGAGGCCAAGAAATTAGAATGGGCGGCACACATGAAATTGACTCTTACAGTGACACTGACAGCAGTGTGCAGCAGCATAGATGATGATGGCACCTCACCAACATGACACGTCCCCTCCTGGCATGGAGAGTCACAGTGACCTTCTCTCTTCATGCCAGGTGGTCCCTTCAGTCCACTCCCGGCTTGCCTTCCTCCTGTTCTGCAGACCTGCACATGAGGCTCCGGCTGCTCCATTCCTTTGCATCATGACTTCACGTGCCACACTGCCGGCACAGTCTGAACACACTGTAGCAAGGACTCGGATGGTTTCGGCCAAGCTTCACAGGCATATTTTTTACTGGCAACTATTTTCTTTTACTGGCATTTACTGGCAGGAGAAAAGTGCCCATTTTTTACTGGCTGCCAGTAAAAATACTGGCGGTTGGCAACACTGATGAGCACTGATGTTACATGAATGAGCATGGATGTGACATGGATGAGGCCAGCTGAGACACGGATGAGGCCAGATGTGGCACGGATGAGGCATGGATGTGGCACGGATGAGGCATGGATGTGGCATGGATGTGGCACGGATGAGCACTGGTGTCTCACGGAAGAGCACGGATGAGGCATCGATGTGGTACAGATGAGGCATGGATGTGGCATGGATGTGGCATGGATGAAGCACAGATGAGCACTGATGTGGCATGGATGGTCATGGATGAGGCACAGATGGGCATGAATGAGGCACGGATGGGCATGAATGAAGCACAGGTGGGCATGAATGAGGCACATATGGGCATGAATTATGCACAGATGGGCATGAATGAGGCACAGGTGGACTAGAATGAGGTACAGATGAGACATGAATGAGTCACATATGGGCATGAACGAGGCACATATGGGCACAAATTAGGCATGAATGAGGCCCATATGGCACATATGGGCATGAATGAGGCATATATGGGCATGAATGAGGCACATAGGTGTGAATGGGGCCTTAGGAAAGAATCCAGATCTTTCTTAAAACAATAAACTGAGCTGGCTAGAACCAGCTCTTGAGGGAGTCTATTCACATTTTACACAGCTCTTACTGTGAAGAACCCTTTCTGTATTTGGAGAGTAAATGAAAACATTGTCCCACCCCTTCAAGCCCTCATCAGTAGGTGCACTCTCGTTGGAACAGCCCAACAATAGCCATGGAGCTGATTAAGCTTTGCCTAATCAATTCCCCCAGGCTTTGTGGCTTTTGTGTTTTCTGCAAATTATATGACATTATGAGCCACCACTGGGGGAAGGCTACTGTTATTGCTTGCAGCATAAAGTTTTTTAACTACTCCCTGACCACCCACCACAGATATACTGTGGCAAAGTGGCTGCTCTGTGCCAGATCATGTACCTAGTACATGATCTGACACTTCTGGGTCTGGGGCGCACACGCGCACCCTGCCAGGGACCCGCTCCTGCTGTGATCACACACAGCGGGAGCCCAGTGGTGGGTACCATGGACTCAATGTCTGCCGCCACCTGCCGATTCTACAGTACACAGGCAAAACAGTGATCTACCTATGTAAACATGGCAGATTGCTGTTCTGTCAATAGGGAAGGTATTGATCCTGTGTTCCTGCAAAGTATGAACATGGATCAATGGCTTCACCTAGTAAAAGCACCCCCGACAGTGAAAAAGCTAAGGCTAGACACACAGTTAACACATTTGATCGCCCCTGATGTTAACCCCTTCCCAGCCAGTGTTATTAGTACAGTGACGGTGCATATTTTTTAGCACTGATCACTGTATTAGTGCAACTGGTCCCCAAAATGTGTCAAGAGTGTCAGTTAGTGTCCAAATGTCTGCCACCATATTGCAGTCCTGATTGCTGCCATTACTAGTAAAAAAATAAATAAAAATATCCCATTGTTTGTAGACACTATAAATTTTGCTCAAACCAATCAATATAGACTTATTGTTTTGTTTTTTTTAACCAAAAACATGTAGTAAAATACATATTGGCCTAAACTAATGAAGAAATTAGATTTTTTTAAATTTTTTGTTTGGATATATATTATAGCAGAAAGTAAAAAATATTGTTATTTTTTTTGTTTATAGCACAAAAAATTAAAACGGCAGAGGTGATCAAATACCACCAAAAGAAAGCTTGATTTGTGGGGGAAAAGGACATTATTTGGGTACAGTGCCGCATGACCGTGCAATTGCCAGTTAAAGTAGCGCAGTGCTGTATCGCAAGAAAATTGCAAAAAATGGTCTGGTCACGAAAGGGGGTGTGGGGTAACTCTTCCGGAGGTAAAGTGGTTAAGTAACCAGTGAATGTCTCTAAGGCCCCTTTCACACTTGTGTGACTTCAAAGTCGCGTAATTTTACCACGATTTTGCCGCGATTCGCGGCTGCGATTTTTGCCGCGATTTCAAGGAATGCCTGTGTAAGTGGCATCAAAATCGGACCAATGTAGTGCAGGGACTACTTTGAAGTCGGAACGACTTGAAGTCGTACTAATATGAATGGCTTTCATTGGAAATCACAGGGAACGACTTGTCATGCTACTTTGCAGTCCCAAATTGTGGGACAATTTATATAAGTGTGAAAGGGGCCTAAAGCAGGGTTTCCCAACCAGGGTTCATTGAGCAATAAGTGATGTCTGACTCTCAGATGAGTAACCACTGACACCAATTATGTTTTTAGCCACCTGTAAGGGGAGGATTATTCCCAATGACCACAAATGTAAGGAGCATTCTTCCCACTGACCATCACACTAATGTGCTGTGAGCTGTAAATATAATAATTATTAGCATGGGTTCCCTGGAGCCAAAAAGTTATATCAAGGGGTCCTCCATGTTAAAAAGGTTGAGAAAGGCAGCTATAAAGGTTTTAATAAGTTGAACGGCTGGAATAAAGGAGTTGTTAAAGCATATCTAAAGCTAAAAATAAAAATGTACTATTTATCAAATCCTTAGATGTCATGACCGCATTAGTTTTCTGTTTTTGTATTTTTTTCCCGTCTATTTCTACCTATTGATGGAGGAGCAACAGAGACACCTTGGACAGCAACACTGGCTGGAGAGAATAGTGTTAGTTAGACAAGTAGATATAGATTAGGGGTCGCCAAACTTTCTAAACTGAGGGCCACTTTACTGTCCTTTAGACTTATGTAGAAAATGTCCTTTCATTGGTGCCAATAGAAGGAATAGTGGCCGATTGTTGGCATCAATGGAAGCAACTGTCCCATCATTGGTGTCAATGGGAGGAATTTTGCCCCATCGTTGGTATCAGTGGAAGGAATTGTGCCCTTTTGCTGGTGTCAGTGGGAGGAATAGAGACCCATTGTTGGTATCAATGGAAGGAATTATGCTCCATCCTTGGTGTCAGTGTAAGGAATTGTGCCCTTTTTTTGTGCCAGTGGGAGGAATTGTGCCCTTTTAATGGTGTCAGCCAAAGGAATTATGCCCTTTTGTTGGTGTCAGTGGATGAAATAGTGCCCCAAGGGCCAGATAAAGGCAAGCAAAGGGCCAGATCTGGCCCCCAGGCCACAGTTTGAGATCGTTGATATAGATGGTCTTGCATAGGTTGGACTTGATAGACTTGTGTCTTTTTTTCAACCTCACCTACTATATAACTATGTAACTATGTGTCATAACTAACTAACAAATTAAAGCCTAACACCTTTAAAGTGGTTCTAAAGCCTAAACATTTTTTACCTTAATACATTCCTTGCATTAAAGTGATATTAAAGTCTTGTTTTTTTTTTGTTTAAAAATAATAAACATGTTATTCTTACCTACTCTGCGTAGTGGTTTTGCACGGAGCAGCCGGATCTTCCTCTTCTCAGGTCGCTCGGCGGCGTTCCTGGCCCCTCCCTACTGCCGAGTGCCCCCACAGCAATCTGGCACCCGAGCCATTATGTGTGTCCATTCAGACACAGAGCCATGGCTCAGCACCGCCCCTCTCTCTCCTCATTGGCTCACTGACTTTGATTGACAGCCAATGGCGTCCGCTGCTGTGTCTCTGCCAATCAGGAGGGAGAGTCCCAGACTGCCGAGGCTGTCGTGCAACATCGCTGGATCAAGATGGGGCTCTGGTTAGTATTAAGGGGGCTGAGGGGGGCTGCTGCACACAGAAGTTTTTTTTTATCTTAATGAATAGAATGCATGAAGATAAAAAACCTTCTGCTTTTAGAATCACTTTGAGGTAAACAAATGTTTAGGGATTGTTTTTGGCCCCTCGCCCCCCATTTTATTTACCTGAGTCCTCATTCGATCCAGAACTGTGCACGTCTGCAGCTCTTCTCTCCGCTACCTTCCAGGTCTCACTGGCTCTGCTGGGGCACCAGGGGCCATTGGCTTCCACCGCTGTCAATCAAAGCCAGTGACGAGGGAGCGGGAGCGGGGGCCGAGTCACGCTGTCTTTGTCGATGGACGCAGTAGTGAGGCTCTGGAGTGAGCCCGCATGAGTGCCCCCATGGGAAACCACTTAGTGGACAGAGAGGTGGGGCCAGGAGCATCAGAAGGGGAACCAAGACAAGGAGGATTGGGGCCACTCTGTGCAATTCCATCTCACAGAGCAGATAAGTATAGAGATGTTTTTTTTTTTTTCCCTTTACAATCAATTTAAAGTGGTTCTAAAGGCAGAAGGTTTTTTTTTATCTTAAAGGAGTTAATATAGAAACTTTTTGTGTGTAGCAGCCACCCAAGCAACCCCTAATTACTTACCTGAGCCCCCTCTCTCTCCAGCGATGTCCTCAAATGTCTAAGCTGTCCGGGACACTCCTCCTTATTGGCTAAGACACAGCAGCGGCGCCATTGGCTGCCTTGGCTCTCAGTCAAAGTTAGTCAACCAATCAGGGGAGAGAGTGGGTGGGGCCGGGTTGGGGCTCCATGTCTGAATGGAAACATGGAGCTGTGACTCGGCTCTAGTGCCCCCATTGGAAGCTGCTGACTGTGGGGACACTAAATAGGGGGGAGGGGCCAGGAGCAGCAAAGAGGGACCCGAGAAGAGGAGGATCTGGGCTGCTCTGGGCAAAACCAATTACACAGAGGAGGTAAGTATATCATGTTTGTTATTTTATTTTTATTTTTAAAATGAGACTTTACAATCACTTTAATGCATTCTATGCATTAAGATAAAAAGCCTTCTGTATGCATAAGCTCCCTCTTAGCCCCACCTAATACTTACCTATCTCAATCCAGCGATGTTGCACGAGAGACTCAGCTGTCCAGGACTCTCCCTCCTTAGTGGCTGAGACAGCGAGGAAGCGCCATTGGCTCCCCCTGGTGTCAATTAAAATCAGCGAGCCAATGAGGAGAGAGGGGGCGGGACCGGGCCACAACTCCGTGTCTAGATGGACACACAGAGCTGCGGCTCGGCTCAGGTGCCCCCATAGCAAGCTGCTTGGTGTAGGGGCACTCAACAGGAGGAAGGGGCCAGGAGTACCAAAGAGGGACCCGAGAAGAGGAGGAGCTGGGCTGCTCTGTGCAAAACCATTACACATAGCAGGTAAGTATAACATGTTTGTTATTTTTACACACAAAAAATAGACTTTAGTATCACTTTAAGCAGTTTCTAAAACATTTTCTTTTCCCTTTTGGGATAAAAGTTTTATTTAAATAAAAAGAAGGTGTGTATTGTAAGTACCCCTGTCAGTGTTAAATGGCTTTCTCAACCCTCTAATGTACATGTTTGCTGAACAGCTTGGTCTGATAAAGGAAGTTGAAAATGAACGGTACGATCAATGGGTAATAAGACTAAATTACAGGGGGACTCAGAAAAACTAAATCTGCTTTGTTAATGCTAGTGACAGACTGCATCATCATATGTCATTTACTCATTTTTGATTTTGCTTTTAGTACCACTGCTTTCTCTGAAATGTCAAATATACTTGTCCAGGCTTGGGAACAAAGTCAGCTCAACTGGTATCCACTGTGCACCTTGTGCTTATAAGCGTGAAAGCCCAAATCTGGGAAAATGTAAAATGGTTCCTTGCAATGGGGCTGCACCCGCATTGCAAGGGTTAATAGCTCATTTTGTCTAGGGCAGGGGTCTCCAAACGTTCTAAACAAAGGGCCAGTTTATTGTCCTTCAGACTTTAGGGGGCCGCACTGTGGCCATTTGGATTGGAAATTTTCCTGAGTGGGAGTAAACATTGCAACATTTGGTACTAGGGGATGAATAGTGCCCCATCATTGGCATCATTGGGATGAATAGTACCATATTGTTGGTGTCATTGGGAGGAATAGTGCCTCATTGTTGGTGTCAGTAGGAGAAATGGTACCCATTGGTTGGCAGAATAGTGTCTCGTATCAGTAGGAGGAATATTGCTCCAACAGCCAGATAAATGCAAGCAAAGGGGCGCATGCGGCCCCCGAGCCACAGTTTGGACACCACTGATCTAGGGGATAGAAGAGTTTTATTTACCTTATCCTCAGCTCCTCCAGCAGATGGTGCTCCCACATGCTCCGACAGTGGACTCTCCCCAGGCTTCATCACGTCCAATGCAGGGCTATGGACCCTCCTGCTTTAGTCTTGATGATGTCAGAACCCTAGACCACTAGTGTGTGGGGGTGAAAAACCACGGGACCACTCAAGCTGCAAGGAGGAGCTAAGAATTGGGTAAGTAAATCTTTTTTTATTCTTCAGATCAATACAAGCAATTAAACTTTGCATTGGACAGCCCCACTGCAAGGGTTCATTTTGTAGTTGTTTTGTAGTTGCCCGGGATCAGGCTTTAAGGCCATACATTATTTTCTAATATTCAGTGGGGTCAAATCGACCTTCGTTTCCAACCAGGGTTACAAGAAAGGAGCAGGATGGAATTTTTTTCTCAAACAGACAAACTTTTAACAGTGAATGTGGTTTTCATTTGTGAAAGCTCATGTATCCCAAAATCAAATGATAAAGGCAAACAAAATTTGGAAGTACTTTTGAAAAGTCATTATGTGAATGCTTGTTTGAAAATCTACTGGTGCGTTACCAGCGTTAGTCTTGTTGGGAATGGATGGGTTGTCTATGCATGTCAGAGTTCAGGTCCATGGCAGGGAGTGGGATTTAAGCTGGATGGATACACACTATACAACTTTTCTTGTTTGATTTCATTTAGATTTATTCTCAACTATGTAGTGCAAGGGCCTGCCTGACTGCATACAAATTGAAAGTGTTTAGGTTTGACCTCATATTACTGTATTTTCCAGTGTATAAGACGACCCCCTAATCTTACAGTTTTTTTAGTTTTTTTTTCCTGTACTTACCGTATAAGACGACCCCCCTTCCAAGGCTTCCGATGCTTCATATTTCTTCCTTCTTGCTGGAGCTGGCGCCATATCCTTCTTCCTGCTTTTGCTGGAGCCAATCACGGCGAGCGATGTATTTGATTAATGAATACAAAGCCTGCTTGGATTGGCAGAGGCTGTAACATCATCAGCCCACACCTCTCTGACTCTCAAAGCCAATCCAGGCTCTGTATTCATTTTACCAGGAATGGCTCAGCGGTATATACTGTATGTAGCCAAAGCTACATACAGTATTACCGAACACCCAGCAGGCATCCGAGGGGCTGACCCGGTGTATAAGACGACCCCTGCTTTTTGGCCAGTTTTTTTAAGTGTAAAAGGTCGTCTTATACGCCGGAAAATACGGTATATGGTTTTGGTGAATTTAATGGAAAAAATATAGTATCCAGCTCTATAGAAAAATTGCAAACACAGAAAATGAAGTTTCATTATTTAGAGAAAAGTATCCTTTTGGAAAACACTTACAGAAGCAAAAAGGGGCTGTATATGAAAAAAAACAAAAAAACACACATACACACACCTATAGATGGGGTGATTTAATAAACCACTTAAAGTGGAGTCCCGCCAATTTTTTTTTTTTTTTTAAAGTCAGCAGCTACAAATACTGCAGCTGCTGACTTAAAATATGGACACTTAGACCCCTTTCACACTGGGGGCGTTTTGCAGGCTCTATAGCGTTAAAAATAGCGCCTGCAAAATGCCCTAAAACAGCTGCTCCATGCCTAAGGGCTTTCACACTGGAGTGGTTGCGCTGGCAAGGCGTCACAAAAAGTCCGGCCAGCAGCTTCTTTGGAGTGGTGAACTCAATGGGGCATTGACGCGATACCGCCGGGAAAATGCCACTCCGGTGGTGTTTTGCCGGCGGATTTAATGTCTTTTCGGCTGCTAGCTGGGGGTTAAAACCGACCCGCTAGCGGCCGAATAGCGCCGCTAAAACAACGTTAAAGCAGCGCTAAAAATAGCGCCGCTTTACTGATGATGCCCTAAGCGGCGCAGTGTGAAAGGGGTCTTACCTGTTCAGGGCACCCGCAATGTCGGCACCTGAAGCCGATCTGTTCCTCGGCTCTCAGGTGCTGGCGCTGCCATCTTCGGTAAGGGAATCAGGAAGTGAAGCCTTGCGACTTCACTTCCTGGTTCCCTACTGTGCATGCGCGACTCACGCATCGTGTTCCCACAGGTCCCTGCTGCCTTCTGGGACCCGTGTGTCTCCCAGAAGACAGCGGGGGGGATGGGAAGTGGCATAGATACCCGCGGGTGGCGCGGGTATCTATGCCCGGAAGTAGGAGAAAAATACCTGTATTAGGGGAACCAGAAAAGCGGAAGTTCCATTTTTGTGTGGATCTCCGCTTTAAGGACTTTAAGAATCAGTATTTTTTACTAAAAAAATACTTAGAACTCCCAAACATTATATATATTTTTTTAGTAGGGACTCTAGAGAATAAAATAGAGATTGTTTCAATGCTTTATATCACACCGTATTTGCGCAGCGGTCTTACAAACGCATTTTTTTTTTTTTTAAAAAAAACAATTTTTTTAATTAAAAAAAAAGAAAATAGTAACGTTAGCCCAATTTTTTTGTATAATGTAAAAGATGTTACATCGAGTAAATAGATACCCAATATGTCATGCTTTAAAATTGCACACGCTCGTGGAATGGCAACAAACTACAGTACATAAAAATCCCCATAGGTGACGCTTTAAATTTTTTTACAGGTTACCTGTTTAGAATTATTACTCTCGCTCTAACGATCGCGGCGATACCTTACATGTGTGGTTTGAACACCGTTTACATATGTGGGCGCGACTTTCGTATGCATTTGCTTCTGCGTGCAAGCTCGGATGGAGAGAGCACTTTAATTTTTTTTTTGTTATTTTACTTTTCATTTTTTTTTTTTTTTTACACTGTTCCTTAAAAAAAAAAAAAAATTGTGTTGATCACTTTTATTCCTATTGCAAGGAATGTAAACATCCCTTGTAATAGAAATAAGCAGGACAGGGCCTCTTCAATGTGAGATCTTGGGTCAAAAAGACCTCAGATCTCACATTTGCTTTTAAAGGGGTGTTCCGGCTGCAATATTTTTTTTTTTAAAGTCAGCAACTACAAACACTGTAGCTGCAGACTTTTAATAAGGACACTTGCCTGTCCAGCGAGCCCATGATGTCGCCCCCCGAGGCCGATCCATCCATCGAATCGGCTGCCGGCGCCGCCATCTTAACGAACAGAAACAGGCAGTGGAGCCTTGCGGCTTCACTATCCGTTTCCTACTGCGCATACGCAAGTCACGCGGCGCTTTGTGAATGGCCCAGTTGTTTTCTGGGACACACATGTCCCAGAACACAACGGCGCAGCTGGCCGAAGAGGAGGAAGCCCCGCGGACCAGGAAGAGGCAGATTAGGAAGACTGCCTAGCAACAGGGGTTTCTGGTCAAATTTTTTTTTCTTTTTTTAAGAATATTAATGCAATTTTTTATTTTAGGGTGCCCGCTTTAAAATCAATAAAAAAGAAATAAATAAACAAATAATGTCATTTTATTTTTACACATAATTTAAAAAAAAATGGGTCTATTAAGGCTGGAGGGCGGAGCCTGGAAGTGACGTTGACGTTTGCCTGACTGCTTTTATTTTTTTTAGAATTATACCATTTTTACTAATAAAATACAGATATCCAGATAATTTTCAAGCATTTTTGTTCTGTTTGAATTGCTATGGGTGTGTTATTTTCTTGCCATATTTGTATCGCTGTTTAACTTTTCACTTGAGATATTTTTGTTTATGCTGACTTTATGAAAATACGAAACCTCCAGTTTATAGCGCCAGATTTTTTTCCCCTGTATTTTTATAAATCTCCTGCCAACGCATAATTCGGTGTTGTGTTCATGGAAAAAACAAACTAGGAAGTATAAAGGGAAAAACACAAGAGTACAAAGCTTCAGAAACCACAGTCAACCAGATGGTTGTTTTATCAGCCTTTCCATAGTCTATTATGGGGGAATATTTTAATATGTTAAGTGGTGCCGCTGTCAATCTTGCCACAAAATGTCTGAACTGTACAGACAGAGAGAAAACATACACATTTTTAATGCCTATATCCTAATTTGATTAAAAAAAATGAATAATATTTGAATAATATTTGCTAAATCTCTGTGGGATTGATTTACTAAAACTGGAGAGTGCAAAATCTGTTGTAGCTCTGCATAGACACCTATCAGCTTCCAGGTTTTTTTTTTTGTCAAAGCTTAATTGAATAAGCTGAAGTTGGAAGCTGATTGGATATCATGCACAGATGCACCAGATGTTTCTCTCTCCAGTTTTAGTAAATCAATCCCAGTGTATCATAAGTAGACATGTGCAATTTGTTTAGTTTTTTTTCGTTTTTCTTTTTTTTTTCGTTTTGTTCGTTCGTTTTCGTGCGAATGAACGAATCGTTCGAATCGAACGAATCCGAATAACAAATCGTTCGAATCGTACTAATCCGATTAACGAATCGTTCGAATCGAACCAATCCAAAAAACAACGAAAATCCGAAAAACCAAATTAGAAACAACGAACGTACGAATGAAGAAAATACGAAAAACAAAAAAGGGACAACGAAAATGAACGAAAAAATTTGTACATTCGTAACTTTTTTTTTTTTGTTGAATTGGTAATTTTCCGTGTCCCTTACAATGGTGCTGCTTAACGTGCTTCGAATAGATTGAACGAAAAAATTTGTACATTCGTAACTTTTTTCGATTCGTAACTTTTTTTTTTCGATTCGTAAATTATTAAAATGTAATAATAGCATACATTACATAAAATTATGAATTTTGCTCCGATTACGAATCTACGAATGTTACGAATGTAAGAATAAATACGAATGCGTCCGAATTTCGAATAAATGAATAAACGAAAATGAAACTAACGAAAAAACGTATCAACGAAAAAATAACTCTTACGAATGTACGAATCATTACGAATACGAACACCGACGACTTACGAATGTACGAATCGTTACGAATCCGAACACCGACACCTTACGAATGTACGAATCGTTACGAATCAACAGAAACGAAAAAAACTGAAACGAAAATCAACGTAAACTAAACGAAAAAAAAAACTAATTTTTTTCGGAAACGAAAAAAAACAAAACTTAATGCTGCTGTTCTCCTTTGGCCCTTTTCAGTCACTTCCTATCTACACGCAGAGAGTTGAATGCACATCATTGCTCTGAACTGACTCTCTGATAGTGACAATAGTGGGCCAAGCCTAGGCAAGCAGGGATGCTTGGATTTATGTGGCAAACGTCCTGGGCAGATATACTGTATCCTCAGGGCCAACTTTAATATTGATTGGATCCTGGGCAAAACTTTTCTTGCCCCCCCCCCCCCAATGCAGTTTTGCTCTCCACCTGCTCTGAGACATACAATAAATAGCAGCTAGACTCAAGATCAGTTTACTGAATCAGATCAGGCAGATATTGCGATTGGTTGCCAGAAGTTACAGTGTATCATTACCGCTGACTGACTGGTTGCTAGAGGTTACAGCACACATTATGGCTCGTTCATTAGTTGCTAGAGGTTACAGCACATGATTTCTGCTTGTTGATTGGTTGCTAGAGATTACCATGGATATGCCCTAATGGGGGCATGATATACATATCAATGCCGCTGGTCGCCGCTATTTACATATGAATGCTGCCACTATTTACATATGAATGCTGGTAATTTACATGTAAACAGAGGGTCTGCAGGTGAGTCATCTGTACACAACAATAGGGCAGAGATGGGCAGCATTAGTAGCAGCACTTCACACTGAGATATTGGGACACAGCACGGCACTAAAACCTCAAGTGAATTTAAACCAGGATAGTTGGCAAGTATGAGGCAGCTGCTTTGGGCCCCACAACAATGACAGGGCCCAGGGCAGCTGCCCCTTTTGCCCTGCCTTAAAAACGGCCCTGTGTATCCTGTCCATAATTCCGCCCCGGGTCATCTGGGGTTTTGTCACACTACATGATGATTCACCTGGGCAACAGGAACATATAACTATTCATTTAGCGTAAACCATATGGTGTTAATTTATTAAAGGCAAACAGGCTGTTAACTCTGCAAACTATTTTTCCCCAGAGCTTAGTGAATGAGATGAAGCTCCACTGACTTCCATCCTTCAATCATGTGCACCTGACTGGGTCTGCTTTGCAAAGCATTCACTGAGCCCTGGAGAAAATTCCCTAGCAAAGTGCAACTTCCCTTTCAAAGTGAACAGCCCATTTGCCTTTAGTAAATTAACTATTTTATATCTACTCTCGATACCTCTTAGGGATGAAGTTCAGATTTCACCACTACCGTGGGTTTCCAATTCTAATTTTTGGCTGAAAAGCTAGCAGGCAGTGTACAGCCGTGGCCAAAAGTTTTGAGATTGACAAAAATATTAATTTTCACAAAGTCTGCTGCATCAGTTTTTATCATGGTAATTTGCATATACTCCAGAATGTTATGCAGAGTAATCAGATGAATTGCAATTAATTGTAAAGTCCCTCTTTGCCATCATAACTCATCATAGCTGGTGCTCCAAACAAAGCAATCAGAACAAAGTTTGGTCGGTCCGTCGATCAGTCAAACCCCTCCCCCCCCCCCCCCCCGTCGCTCACTTGTTCGCCCACCAGCCCCGCATTTACCCCATCTAGGTCACGGGCAGATTTGTCTCCTTCCTGCATCTCCTCCTCAGTGGCTTCCTCCTCGGTCCCTCACCCTACGTCTCCTCCTCAGTGGCTTCCTCCTTGGCGGCTTCACCCTGCATCTCCTCCTCCTTGGCGGCTTCACCCTGCGTCTCTTCCTCCTCGGCGGCTTCCTCCTCAGCAGCCAATATGGTCACTTCTCCTCACAGCCAATCGGGTCTTAAGAACCGCTTCCTGATTAGCCGGGAGGAGAATCAGGAAGACAATAGCGAATATTAATTTGCTATTGTCACACAACTGGGTGGGCTAAGGGTGCAGTGCTCTGCAACCTGAAGCCATGGAGGGGTGAGCGCAGGGGGACTGTGGAGTGCTGAGTGCGGATCTGGGGGGGATTGTTTGCCGTACCCCCAAAATGTTTAGCACCAGCCGCCACTGATTGGACGGCACCAAATCGTGAGCAGGATCAAGATCAGGGATGAGCAGAGGAGTGAGGTACAGAGTCAATAGGCACAATTTTTGCCCAGGCCGAGGTTGG